>JAVGVS010000726.1:0-10000 GCA_032718565.1 Distichodus sexfasciatus
ATCTATCTATCTATCTATCTATCTATCTATCTATCTATCTATCTATCTATCTATCTATCTGTAAATATGTTCATCTATCTATCTATCTATCTATCTATCTATCTATCTATCTATCTATCTATCTATCTATCTATCTATCTGTCTATCTGTTTGTCTGTCTGTATGTTCATCTATCTATCTATCTATATATCTGTAAATACAATATTTCTGCATGTCTACATCCTTTCAGTCTTTTTTTCCGTCTGTGTGTCCATCTGTCCATCTTTGTGTTCCACCAGTTTGTTCTGCCGTCTCTCTTCTCTAGAATCTGCCGGTCAGGTTTTAGTTGTTTGGCAGATTTAAGCAGATTGTAGTTGTGTTTTCAGGACCGGTTTGGGCAGCACACGAGTTTTTGCCAAACCAGTGTAGCCTGTTTTAATTCTTTAGTGACCCTTAGTGGCGGGGGCGTCGGCGAGTGGGCATGAGGGGCTTTATGTCACATTGAAATGGTTTGTTATGTGCTGCTTTGTCCTACTCCAAAACTCTCATGTGGCCACCAGTAACTAAAAGATTGTGGAGAAGCGGTTATCTTACGGCTTATTATGTTTCCACGCCTTTCCCGATCCTCAGCCACATCTAAAGATATGTTTCAGCCCTGGGTGGGCCAAATAAGGTTTTTTTCTTTTAAAGGACTAGTTTAGGGGCGGTGGAAACAGTTCTGTTAAAAACGTACTTCTGAAGTATTTAGTCAGCCAAGAAAAGACATCTTTATGTGCCTTCTGCTATTAGGACAAAATATTATCATTTATTTACACTGCGAAATTTTCTAAATTTACATTATATTTACTGAAAGCAGAATTTGGACACACGTCTTGATTTGATGCAGCTTGTCGGTTTTAAAGCTGAAAAGCTGCATAATTAGGACTATTTCTGTACATTATTGAGGTTTGGCCAAACAACAGTGATTCCTAAACAGCCGCTGTCGCTTTACATTCTCTGGGATGCTCCAGCCTGAGAATTCCCAGCATTCCATGTATTCAGAGCAGGCAAAGACCGGACCAAAGGAGTGTCCACGATCAACTCTGAGAGAAAGTTGTCAGTGTTGTTGAACTGCATTCAGAATCTCGAGACGACGTAATCTTGACTTAACGACTTAATCAGTTATTGTTGAAATTCTGTTAATACTAATATTTTAATAATCCCAGTTTCAATAGTTGAGTTTATTTACAGCACAAACCTTGTCAGTGAACTGTGAAGGCAAAAAAACTTGTCATTCGTAATCAAGGTAATATGTTCAATTAATCGTAAAGTCGATTTGAGGTGGTATCGTCCAGCCTTGTTTACACCTTAACAAACCTGTCGTTATATAACTTCTCTCCCTCTCTTTGTGTCTCTCGCTTCGCGCAGGCCTTGCTTTTCGAGCAGCCTCTCTTCCAAGGCGCCTGTCTGGAGATCGATGGTGATTTGTACGAACTCGGAGCCAAGGATGAAGAGGAAAAACGGGAGGAGGAAGCTGCTGAAGAGGGGGAAGAAACCTCTGACTCTTCCTCAAGCGGGCTTAAAAGAAATCTGACCTCTGTCGGGTCCATAAAGATTCTCAGCGGCCTGTGAGTAAATCACGACGACAGTAAAACTTACCAGTAAATTGACTTGACGGCCGTGAAAATGTGTGTTTTTGTGTGTGTTGCATAGCTGGGTCGGTTACTCGGAGCCAGGGTTCGAAGGTCGCCAGTACGTGTTTGAGGAAGGCGAATACATCGACTGCTCTGATTGGGCGGGAGCAGAAGACGCGCTGCAGTCGCTCCGGCCCGTCCGAGGCGTAAGTATTTCCCTACCGCATTTTTCAGCGTCTGTCGCCGCCGTACATTTTCAAAATAAATAAATCTGTAAATCTACAGCAAGCTTGTGTTTACGAGTGGTTTCTTTGCAAGTACAGTACAGTGCAGTACCGTCTGGGTGGAGTGTGTAACTGAGCGTCTCGTTTCCTTCCTGCAGGAGTTCATGTCTCCGCACCTGAAGCTGTTCAGCGAGCCTGACTTTGCCGAGCGCAGCCTGAACATGGAGCTGCTGGGCCCCGTCATGGCGCTGGAGGAGACCGGATACGGCACCAAGAGCCAGTCGGCAGAAGTCCTGTCTGGAGTGTGAGTGTCCACCTGCTTACTGTCTCCATCTCTAACACACACACACACACACACACACACCTGAATGAACGTGCTTCTCCTTTTACCTTCCCATTTGTCTGTCCTTCTGCCCCTCCGTCTGTGCCTCTATATTGATGCTGCTGACTGTCTATCCATCTGTTCGTCCATCCCTTCATTCCTCCATCCATCCATCCATCCATCCATAGACTGTCTATCTGTCCGTCCGTCCGTCCATCCATGCCATCTGTCTCTCTGTCTCTTTTATCCATCCGTCAGTCAGTCAGTCTATCTATCTATCTGTCTGTCTGTCTGTCTGTCTATCTATCTATCTATCTATCTATCTATCCATCCGTCAGTCTGTTTATCTATCTATCTATCTGTCTGTCTGTCTGTCTGTCTATCTATCTATCTATCTATCTATCTATCTATCTATCTATCTATCTATCTATCTATCTATCCATCCATCCATCCATCCATCCATCCGTCAGTCTGTTTATCTATCTATCTGTCTGTCTGTCCGTCCGTCCGTCCATCCAAACATTTAACTAACCATCTGTCTGTCCATCCATCCGTCAGTCTGTTTATCTGTTTTATCTGTCTGTTTTATCTATCTATCTATCTATCTATCTATCTATCTATCTATCTATCTGTCTATCTGTCTGTCCGTCTGTCCATCTATCTGTCTATCTGTCTATCTGTCTGTCCGTCTGTCCGTCTGTCTATCTATCTATCTATCTATCTATCTATCTATCTATCTATCTATCTGTTTATCTATCTATCTATCTATCTATCTATCTATCTATCTGTCTATCTGTCTATCTGTCCATCTGTCAGCCTGTTTATCTATCTATCTATCTATCTATCTATCTATCTATCTATCTATCTGTCTATCTATCTATCTATCTATCTATCTATCTGTCTATCTGTCTATCTATCTATCTATCTATCTGTCTATCTATCTGTCTATCTGTCCATCCATCCATCCAAACATTTAACTAACCATCTGTCTGTCTGTCCATCTGATGGTTTGTCCATTAGGGGTGTAAACCGCATGTTTTATCATGACATGATATCGTATCGATTCGACGACCAGCGAAAGCCTCCTACGCTGCGATTTCTATTTGATTCAGTTCAGGAGCTCGACAATGTCATGATGATTTAACACATTCACTTGCAGTCATATCAAATTACGAAAAGCAACTAGCGAGTTTCTAATCCGTCTGCCTTTAAACTCGAGCACTCGAGTATGACTTTTAACTCTTCCCTCATGAAGAGAGACTTTTCCAGTGCTATATGCGCTTCTGCTGCATTTTTCCCTCCTCTTGTTTGGCTCCGTCCTCACACTCTGTTGTTCGAGGGCTGCCTTGATGACTCAACTCCGATCTGCTGCATGCCAGCTTTCTGACTGACCCCTGAGGAATCGCTCTCTCTCTCTCTTTCCTAACCACAAAGCTTGACGCCGCTGCCGGGCTCACTTCCACCTCACCCAATCTGGCCGAATGCGAAAACGTTTGCAGAAAAATATCGGTCTGGTTTGGTTCTCCCAAAATGTAATTTAATAATAGCAACAATACGAAGAAAAGAATGCAAAAAATGCACAGAATAATCACAGAAGCACAAAGAAGAAGGCAGGATCCAGCCATTTGTGTTCAAGATCATTAGTGTATAATAGTAACATTTATTTATGCAGTACCTACCGTCCATTAGCTCAAAATGTCAAATAAAGCACAAACAACAAAAGAAATCAACGGTAGAATCTGGAAAATAAATCATACAAGTAGTAAACAAAAGCACAGAACAGGCAGTGCCGCAGAACAGGATATCCTCCATAAAAGTTCAGGACATTTATTTTGATCGGCGCCTCTCTCTCGGCTACACGTGTCCCTTTCCCTGTAGCGCAAGTCAGCTCGGACATATCTGTAATCTGCGGTACGAAGCAGTGTTCTCGAAAAGAAGGGCGTGTGTGTGTGTTTATGTGCGTGTGTGTGTGTGTGCACGATATAAGGTGGGGCATTTCTAGGTGAAATATCCTGCAGCGTGTACGAATCGCTTCCTCAGACAGTTAGACTTTTACAGCGGCAAAAACGGGCGTGACACACACACACACACACACATTTTGCTGCCTTTGTCAGCTCCTCCCATAGACTCCCTTTATGACTAGATGTAAATGGTAACACTCCAAACTAGAACCTTAGGTAAAAAATATGGCAAAATAAAAACGTTTAAAACTGGCCAAAACCTCATATGTGACCCTCCACGGCAAAACCAGTCGCTTGTTGCAACGGAGGTTTCCGAGAAAAAGGAGCGTTTATGTTGCGTGGGGTAAAATTTTGGATTTTTTGTTTTTAGTGTTTTGAAACAGTGGAAGGTCTATACTGTACTGTTGGGAATAAATTTGGCTGAAAAACTTACCCTTTCCATCCTAAAAACGTGACTTTCTTCAGGTGAGGAATTCAATTCCAGCAGAATGTTAAAAGTTTCTGTTTTGACCGCTCTACTTCAATATTTACGGTAAATCCACTGGTTGACTAGCGTGAAGATATTTCTCCGGAATCCATCTTCGTCTCCCGAGTTCAGTTAACGCAGGTAGGCTATCCGTGTGGCTGTGAATGCAGCGTAGGCTACCGTAAATACAAACGCGCTACCTTTCCAGCGTACAATAAATTCATTCATTCATTCATTCATTCATTCATTCATTCATTCATTCATTCATTATCTGAACCGCTTAATCCCAACTGGGGTCGCGGGGGGACCGGAGCCTATCCCGGAAAGTTTCGGGCGCAAGGCGGGGACCAACCCTGGGCAGGTGCCAACACACCGCAGGGCACACGCGCACTCACACGGTCACACACATTCACACCTTACGGGGCCAATTTATAGTCGCCAATCAACCGCATGCCTTCGGAGTGCGGGAGGAAACCCACGCAAACACGGGGAGAGCATGCAAACTCCACACAGAAAGAGCCTACGGCCGTCCCCGGGGTTCGAACCCAGGACCTTCTCGCTGTGAGGCGGCAGCGCTGGAAATATTCAGCGTCTAAGCGTCGGTCCGATGATAACTTTAAAAAAGCAGTTATCAACCGTTTTCGATGTCATTCCGATGTTATCGTGCACCACTTAAAAATATGGCTATGTTTGCGTTACTGACGTGTTAGGAACGTTTCAGATGTTACACACACACACACACACTTCACCCTCCCCATTCCCAACTTCACCTGGAGACATGCTCGGACACATGCGCAAGCTAATGATGTTCTAGAATGTGAACCACCTGTGTGAGTTTGTGTACTGCACACACACACACACACACATACACACACACACACACACACACACCACAACAACCCAGATTTGTCCTTATTGTAGCCTGTAATAATGGAGCTTACCAGTCGGCGGTTAGTTACACACCACAAAATCTCACGCTGCCGTTAACCACCACCTCAAACCCACCAGCATTACACACTTTGTTTTAACAAGTAGGTGGGACTTGAGTAACCAATCACAAGCCGGTTAGCTGACGGGGCTCGCTCCTGATTGGTGGAGAGTAGAGCTGCAACAACTCACGCAACACAGAATGAGAAAATGTGCCCCAGCTGGAGGGTGACGTGGACGATTCCGCATCGATGCAGCGGCAGACCATCGTCAGAGATAGTATATATATATATATATATGGGGGTTTTCGGCATATGTGACCCCGCCTGTGAAAACCCGGCTAAAATCGCCAAATCGAATTATGAGATAAAGAGCGTCAAAGTAGTCATAGCGAGAAAAATGTCAACAATATGCCATACGAGTTTATTGAAGTAAATGATAGATTATGTGCTGAGGTTTTCGGATGTAATGTTTGAAATGTAATTTCTAACAGGATAAATAGTGAAATTTGTGATTTTATTCACCTTGCGCTTCCATTTTCCACCGGAAAATACCGGAGGTCGGCTTCGTAAACATTGCTTTTCTAACGTCTTTGGGATTACTTTATGTGCAAAAACAACTGGTGATTTGGGTGTTATTCGGTTTAGGAACTACTGTTCTATCATTATAAAGTGCATACAGACATTAAGATCAATGCGCATCCGCGGCAGTCACGTCAGGGAAAGAGGAGGTAGAAAAATTGCGACTTTAGCCGGGTTATCATAGGCAGGGTCACGTATGCGTACTGGTGGTGCAATGCGGGTGGTCTGCGACGTTGAATCCAGTTCCACTACTGAAATCACTTTTTAAACATTATTTCATTTGATGTATTTTTCAAAATATTTTCAGATGATTTGGGCACCTTTACGAATAATGAATTTAATGCAAATAGGGATGGGAAAATGATTGATGTCAGTGCCATTATCGATTCTTCTTATCGATCCGATTCCATTATCGATTCCTAAACAGTATCAAATATTTTTTTAACTGATCATAATTTTGTGGACAGGTAATAAGACCTGGTTAGCTACATATTTACATTAAAAAAAGTTGGTCATACTCTGTTGTTTTAGCTTCGAAAGCAGCTGTTTTATTAGATGTGTGAATTACTTGTATATACTACACCTGTGAATTGTGATTTAATTGATCAAGCATTAGCCCATACTGGTGTCGGAACTGAAAAAGTTCGATCGGTGCATCTCCAATTGCTGTATTTAAATCTCAGTGTGTAGCTCACATAAAAAAAATTTTTCCACATGCAACCTGCCTATCGTAGTAATCACGGTTATGGCAAAGTAAAAGGATCCAGCGATTTTCCACTGTCTCCCGGGGCGACGGGGCTCCGCTTGCAGCACCACCCGCTCGATCTCCCGGTAGTCGTTCTCGGAGAGGCGGTATTTCTTCTTCACCTCGCTGCGTTTCTGCTCCAGCATTCGCTTCCTGGCGCTCTCCGTCTCAGACTCGAGCGCGACGAAAACCGAGCGCTGAGAATGGAACACATGGGATTCTTGAATTTTAATGTGGAGACCTTAAACGTTTTTAACATGTTGCTGGTGTTACCACCCTTGCGAGTTAAAACGGCACTACACTGGTTACTGGTTTCGTTTTTTTCTTTTTTTGGTAGAATGCAACCACGCCTCGGACCGCTTTCTCCGCTCCGCGGAGTATGACGTCATCACACGCAACGCAGGAAAAAGGCCAAAAAAATCGTTAGAGGAACCGATAACGTCTGGAGGTCAATAATTCCGGTGCTTCGCAAAATAAGAATCGGTTCTAAAACGCAACCGGGTTCCGATTCCCATCCCTAAATGCAAATATCTAAAAAGTAATAGTAAATAATGTTAAAAATTACATTGCGTTAGTAACTATGGCTGCCCCGTCCGCGATGTGCGATGTGAAGTAATGTAGAAAAATTGATGGTGCATCGAGATATGCAATCGAATCGTTGACATGATCATCGAATCGAATCGTGAGACCAGTGAAGGCTCACGCCTGTAGCCACAGCTTGAGGGTGTGCCGAAAAATTGGCCGAATAATTTCTCTTGTTGTTGTGAACTTAAGTTTTTCTCTCGGGTGATTTTCTCCGCTTCTCTGCCGCCGAACAGGTGGGTCGCCTTCGAGAACGCTGCCTTTTCCGGCGAGCTGTACGTCCTGGAGAAGGGATTGTACTCCAGCCCGGACGACTGGGGCGCTCGCAACCACAAGATCTCCTCCCTCCAGCCCGTACTCCAGGTAAATCCGAAACTCATTTGCATTGATCCAGAGACACCTCTCTTGATAATTAGGGCGACGGTTTTCCTGCGGCAACTTGAGGGTTAAGGGGCTCAGTGGCGCTAGTGTTTGATGTTCGTTTAGTGTTGAAAACCACACAAACGTCATTTTACCTTTACGGCCCGCGGCAAACGCTTTGGCAAAGTAAAGGGAACAGGATGAGCAAAAATGGGAGTTGGAAAATAAAGGGAAGAAAACGAAACGCTGAGGATTTGAGCGAGTGCGTAAGAGAAGGGAAGTTAACAGACAGAACCCTAAATTAGAATGGTTTGAATATTAATTAGTAGGGATGTGCGATACGGCGAAATTCTGAGCAAAATCTGCTTTCTGTGAGCGCTCAATTCTGCCTTCAGATCCGCCTGCCCTTGCGCTGAGGTCTATGGAACGCCAAAGGTGCCACAATTCGCCTTAAAGGCACCCTGCTAGAGCGCGGTTACAATAAGCGTCACCCTTTACAGACTTTTTACGAAGTACAAAGCAGTGTTGGACCACAAGTCACTGGAGCGCCGCAAGAAATGGTGTTTTTAACGAATGAAACGAAAATAAATAGGCAAATTGTGGCACTTTGGGCGTTCCATATGAGAGCATACAAGGCAGAGATGTCAAGATTTTACTATGTTGTGATATATATTGTTATCGGGATATGAAATGACAGCGGGATATGAGATTTTCACGCATATCACAGCCCTATTCTTAATATTATTTCCGCATCTGAATTTAGTTAGTTAAAAAATTATATGTATGCAGGAGTTGATTGCGTAAAGACGAGATTTTGTTGGCGAACGGTTCACTGTGCGCTCAGAAATTTGCCACAAAATAACTCCATACGTTTTAATACAGAAGTTGTGGGTCGGATAAAATCCCATCTCGGACTCTGGACGTGTCTGGCCCAAACGCTACCTTTCCGACGTACAATAAATGCGGCATAAAATAAAATACCGGGCAGATCTAAGCTATCGGGGAAATCTATTGTTTCCGATATGTGACTCTGCACTCTTCGCTTGTCGCAAATTTTTGAAATTGAATTATTATGTTTTCATGAAAGGGCATAAATTAACCTTCAAAACGATACCTATATGGAATGAATGGGACGACATATGACTGAGATATCAACATTCAAAGGAGTCGGGTTTCTCCTGTCACGCCAATGTTTCAAAACACTAAAAACAAAAAATCCAAAATTTTACCCCACGCAACATAAACACTCGTTTTTCTCGGAAACCTCCGCTGCGACAAGCGACTGGTTTCGCCGTGCAGAGTCACATATGATCGTGCATCCCGAGTTATTACAGAGTTATTACTGATTTATTAAGCATAGTAGCCTGACGCAAAAAGCCTAAAATTGTGTGAAAAAATGAGATTAAACCATGTTCATTTTGCTGTAAAAAAAATATAACAATTGCTCAACATTTCCTTGTGCAGGAACAGACGGCAGGGCTGCCGAGGTTTAAGGTGAGTTCCACCGTGCGTGTCTTCCTTTGTATAAAAATAAATTTTGCATTATGTGAAAAGAAGACAAAAACAACAGTGCTGGGAAATGAATATACGACAGTTATATATAATAGTTTGTCATATTTAATCATCAAGTGTAAAACATTGTATATTCTGGAGGTGTAACGATACATCAGTGTCTGTCGAAACATGGATCAGACATCACACATATTGGAACGTCCTTCGCCAAGCAAGCGCTGAGACGTCAGCTGGTTTTGTCCCGACTTTTATTAAATCAGCATATGATATTGTCTCAGATTTAATGATATCGGCAGGCGTCGAATCGTTCTCCGTTGAATCGATTTAATATCGTATCGTCTGGCCCGTATGGGACGCAACCTGTGCTGCTATCGATGATGAATTTTTGAACGTGAACTTTGGGAACGCAGGTCCAGTTGTTCTCGGAGCCCGGTTTCCAGGGCGAGGTTCTGGTTCTGGAGGAGAGCTTGGCCTTTTTGCCGGACGAGTTCTGCCCTCGTTCCTGTAAGGTGCTGGCCGGGAGGTGAGTCAGAACCAGTTTACAGAGCGAGATCGCAAATGTTATGTCTGCCGGCCGATGTGGCACGTGATCGATTTTGACGTCGTGTTTTCACGGCGAGGTGACACTATGTTGTGTTGCAGCTGGGTGGCCTTCGAGGGTCCGCAGTTCACCGAAAACATGTACGTGCTGGAGGAGGGAGAATACAGCAGCACCGAGGCCATGGGCT
>JAVGVS010000726.1:15000-50000 GCA_032718565.1 Distichodus sexfasciatus
ATATATATATATATTCGTTTTTATTATAACATAAGCCAACTAGACTGAGATTCTCACCAACATGCTCGCAGCGGGAAACACCACAGACATGAAAATGTGCACACGTATGGGCACGTCCTTGTGTGCATGTGTGCATGTGTGTGTTGTCGTTGCTGTCAGTCTGAACACTCCCCTGTTTGATGGCAGCTGAGGCATGATGAGGCCGATGACAGGGTTCAGGACACACCCAAACACTTAATTTTTACAGATAGAGCACCGGTCTGTAAAAACTTCATTCGGCCGCATTGCCACACCTTACACACACACACACACACACACACATTCAGGGCCAGGTTATCTCCAGCAGCCTTAACTGCAGACTTAGAAGAGAATACAGATTGTAGATAACTAATCTGTAGTCAGAGTCGCTCCACATACAACCCAGTCTCCGGTTACCTGAGGACTGAGCCGTGTGTGTGATAGCGAAGAGGAAACAAACACAGCAATATCAGATTTCACCAAGGTTTAAACAGAGCTGTGCTGGGTTAAAATAAAAAGGACCAGGACTCCACCTAATGTAAATGCAAGAACTGCATTTAAAGTCAAACGTTTCCCAGCCCCGGGTCGTGTCAGGCTCTCTGGAGTGGAAAGGTTCGCCTGCCGTCCCCCATGTTGGCGAAATGTACTACCGTGGAGATATTATACAGGTTGACTGACGACTCTCTAAATTGGCCGATAAGGTGTAGTGAAGTCGCGTTCAATGACCGTATGTGTGTGCCCTGCAGCGTGTTGGTGCCTGCCCAGGACTGGTCACCACCCCGCGACCCCGGGTGGGGTTAAGTGGTTCGGATAACGAATAACCGAATAACCAGATTCTCATTCCAGGCGGCCAGCAATGCGACAAAACCAGGTGATCATGAACCGTTAGACGAGATGAAAACCAACCAGCGGTGGACGGTGGAGATTCTCTAGCGGGACTTAATTTTTGGGGGCGGTGTCGGGTGATCCGAATTGAGATAAGGGGGGTGGGCGGGGAGTAGAAGTCTATGCTCAGTCTGTGCTCACCAGAACTTGAAACAATGATTTCCTTCGACTCGATGATAGAACTTTTGGAGGCAGCATGCTGGATAGCGTCTCAAACCAAATTTTACAATCTTAGGGACTGATGAAAGTCACGATGTAGTAGAACTGTTAAAGATGTTAACATTTTCTGGCTCTTTTATGGAATAGATCTAATGTTCTAAAGCCCTTTACACTAAAATGAATGTCTCTTCTGTAATACCTCAAGACGGCTACTGGTGGCACTGTAGCATCACTAAACGTGTGTTCTCTAACGTCAGGATTGGCCTGTTTTCACCTTCGCCTGAAATATATATATATATATATATATATATATATATATATATATATATGAGAAATATAATCAGCTGTCACTGATGACTAGATATTTACATCAAACTGGTTCAGTGTTAAATCTGAAATACTTTTCTACTTTCAAAAAGCCTTTTTTCCTCCCAAGTTTATAAAACTTTATAAAACTATTTTTTCCAACACTCTGTTTTACTTTATTATATGCGAATGACTGGTGTATTGTACATTTTCTGCAAAAAACCTGTAAAGAACACTGTTACATTTGAGTAAGAATAAAAGGCTTTAATGCTGTTTTCCTTTTATTTCTGACTTGCTTACATACATACATTCCATCTCCCAAATAACGTTTCGGAACGTTACATCCAAAGAAGAACAGGATCATGAAAAAGACAAAACACCATTTTCAAAACACCAAGTCCAAATCCATCCAAGCGGATGTTCAATTCCAGCCCACTGTTTTTAAACAGTCAAAGGGGGCAAAAGTTCAAGCTTTTAGAATGAATTTTTGGAGAATATTTTTGAGGGTATAACAATTCCAATGCATTATGACAACAAAGGGCTGCAACCGGTAATAAAAAATATTCCAAAAACATGCCAGTTAAGGATTAAGGCTACGGTCGTAAAACTAAACATAAACGTCGACCGTGAAATGTACACGTTTTCCTTTTGATGTGGAAGTAGATGGTTTGGAGAAAAATCTTTATTGAAAGTAACATCAGGATCTACTTGGATTTGTCTTGCATTAGTGAATGTTATTGTTATTCCCCAATTATTAATAACTAATTAATTTTCTTAACTGATTGTGCGTCTCTCTTTAAGAGGTGAAGGAAGACTGATTTGGCCAGTGAGTGATCTGCTTTTTCCTTTTTTTGCTTCCCTTCTTTCCGTTGCCAGGGTCACTCTCCCTGTTCCTTAGTAACGGTTACCACGGTTTTCCCGCGGGCGTGGCCGCTTTCCACTTTCTGAAAGGCCTCGGGAACCTGAGGGAAGGAGAACTGCTGCTCCACCACGGCACGGATCTAGAAAGGTGAAGAGAGAGAGAGAGTTAAATTATAAAGGAGAGAAGAAGGAGAATGCTGGAGAGCAGTAGAGTACACTATAGTTAATATGTCAGGCGTTGGTGTTAGACACTGACTGAGCGAAAAACAGAATAAATGTACCTCGTTAAAATTTTTGACCAAAAAATCCTCAATCTGTATCGTATCACGAAACACGAATATCGTTCCGTCCCTAAGACTTCGTAAATGTGAAAGAACGAGGACGTAACAGCTGCAACTGAATCAGTATTAACCTTTTATTTTATTATAATTAATAGTGATCAAGTCTCTCTTTTCATCAATAATCATCAATAAAGATTCATTTTAATAGTGGAGCAGGTAAACCCTTGTCAGTATACGATGAGGAGTTAAATATACCCCAAAACAAAATAATCATTAATCATAATTAAGGTAAAATGTTCAATTTAATCATGACACTGATTTGTCGATGGTGTATTGCCCGGCCCTACTGTAAATCGAAGTCAAAAACACGTTTTTAAGACCCAGCGTCGCGAGCGAAGCCGAGCCCTAAAACAACACATCGCTCTCCAATCGGCGCCGGGTTCTAAGCCTTATCGGCTGGTCTCATCGCCGTGGTTACGCTGCATCCATGTTCTGAGTGATGTCATGGCGGATTTGGAGGCGTTAGAAGGCCTGACGCTGGCGAAATTCCTCTCAGGCTGCCGAGAAGGGACGCGACAAAGGGGCGAGATTAGCCGGAGCGGGCTGCGGGATTAGCCGTGCGGCATTCCGGCCGATCCGTACTCACACGCTAACTCTTTCACATGCGAGCGCACACACAGCGTCCATCTTCTCCACGTTCGTTGCTTTTTCTACAGCTACAATATACAGGTGCGCCTTTCCCAAAAACATGCTTGCTATTACGTTAACAACTATCAGTGTATGTTAGCAACTAACATAGCGTACGTTAGCAACTAACATAGGGCACATTAGCAACTAATATCGTGTACATTAGCAGTGTACGTTAGCAACTAACATACGTACATTAGCTGCCAACATAGTGTACGTTAGCAACTAACATAAGGCACATTAGCAACTAACACAGTGTACATTAGCAGTGTACATTAGCAACTAACATAGTGTACATTAGCAACCAACATAGTGTACGTTAGCAGTGTACGTTAGCAACTAACATAGGACACATTAGCAACTAACATAGTGTACATTAGCAGTGTACGTTAGCATCTAACATATGTACATTAGCAGCCAACACAGTGTACGTTAGCAACTAACAAAAGGCACATTAGCAACTAACATATTGTATACATTAGCAGTGTACGTTAGCAACCAACATAGTGTACGTTAGCAACTAGCTTCGTGTACATTAGCAACTAATATAGTGTACGTTAGCAACGTTAGCACTTAATTGAACATTTTGTCTTGATTACGATTAAGTGAAAAATTATTTTGACACAACAACATCATACCTTTCCAGCGTCCACCAGTTCAGTGATCTCGTCCAGCGCCGGGCCGCTCGGAATGAAGAAACCCCAGCGGTAGTGCACGCCCTTACACATGTGCTGAGGAAAAAACCAGAGTTGTTTGTTATATGATCATTCATTTATTTCATGACCACCATCATGTTGCAGAAACTCTTTCCATCAAGCTCCTGATGCACGTTTTTGTGCTAACATTAGTGCCAGTGGAAGTTTGGAACTCTTCAGCTGTGGAATCAGCAGTAGGGGTGGGTATTGGCAAGGACCTCACAATACGATACATGGGACACGATATGATGATATCATGATATATTGCGATCGGGGGGGTCTTAATCAATCACATTACATTAATAATTCAGCCAAAACAACATAACCCAGAACTGAATTTGAACTTTATTGTCTTTGCATTTTAACACGCTGAACTAGTGGACACCAAAAACGTTAAGATGAAGTGCATAAGATTGAAAATAAGAGATTAAAGTGTCCAGTCAGTTATCTGAGGCTGCTTGTGGTACATGATTCTCCAGCTCGGAAATATCGATTTTTGCAGCTAGAAATCGATATAATACATTGTGAAAGGAAACATCGTGATATATTGATGTATCGATTTTTTTTGCACAGCCCTAATCAGCAGTGTTGGTGACTTTTATGCACCATTTTCATCTTTACATTTTCTTCATATGAGCCTCTCTTCACCACCTTTTCTTAATGTAGTTTTTCGTTTCTTGTGTAACTCATTTTTCCAGCCAACAGCAGCACAAACCTCTTTTATCTAAAGGAAGGCTCTGACCGACTGCGTCGTAGTAATCTTCATGAGCACATTTTTGGGTTGCCACAGCAGATCAACTGCCTTGTTGCCGCATTCTGAACTGGAAAAAGTTTCACACCGGACGCCCTTCCTGACGCAACGCTCGCTGTAATGTGATGTCTACATGAACGACAGGTAACGCCGGTCCCCGGTTTTGTCTTCTGCTCAGCAGCTGAATGAACTCATGGGCTCGGTTTCCTGTGGAGAACCACAACATGCACCTGTCGATTTCTAGACGTGAGGCGGTGCTTTAGTACCAAAATAAAACCTTTAGTTCACTTCTAAAAAGTCAAATTTAACGCAAAAGATTTCGTTTCCGTACAATTCTGACAAAAGTTTTCCATTTAGACTGTGGGCGAAGCGGAGCTCTGGGATTTCCCTCCATTTTCATTTTCAACTCCTGGCGAAACGAAACTCGTTCTTTGCAATCCATCGCATCTTTTTTTGGGCTAAAATGCTGCCACGTCCTTACATCTTATGGTGTACGCTTCTAAAGATGACACTGATAAAATGACAAAAATTAAAACTAATATTTTTAAGGGACTTGCAACCATATATATATACACACACACAAATATATACATATATTTTATAGAAATTGTTAAGGGTGCCAATAATAGTAGTATCGGTGATTTTGTTAAAAAATATTATTTCTTAATGAGTTGAGAATATGCTAGTGCAATAAAAAAAATAATATATTTTAAGGCTTTTTACATATCTTTATGAGGGGCGCTGTGTGTGTGTGTGTGTGTGTGTGTATGTTCAGTGTTTGCATTTCTACCCCCGAAAGATACAATCAGCAAACGTAGTTTCACAGAGATGGTGCTGCAGAGGTGTTGAACTCAAGACAGTCGAGTGATAAAACATCAGTTTAAACCACAAGAGCCTGAATCAGCCCCAAAGTGACTAAAAACAACATTTATTCATTCATTCATGTGAGCGTGTGTGCTCAAGACGATGTTGAAGTCGAGCAGGAGAAAAGAGCTTGCTACTGACTGTGGATAATTATTATAATTACTAATCGTAAAGAGTCTCGCAGCACGCTAGAAAAATTGGGTTTGGGCTAAAACTTTCAGATCTTATTTAGACTGGTCAGGATGGAGAACAAAACTTTCTTTTTACTAGGGAGTGTTACAACGATTATAACGAACATATAATAAAGCGTGTTTGGAAAATAACAAAAATAAAGAAGCGAAAAAGAAAAGAGAAGAATGTTTGTGCACTCGTTTTCTCAGAAGACCGTTTCGGGTGTTTTTTCGGTTGTGGTGGGAGGTGGAAATATGGAGGTTTGGGGGCAAGACGAGGCTCACAGCAAGTGATGAAAATGTAGTAAAAAGAGAACTAACACTGTGGTTTAACACGCATCAACACTTTGACTCTTCCTCTCTCCTTGCTCTGCTAGTAGCATACACCTAGACTAGGACATGACATGAAGGTAAATATTTTGGTTGCATATTTATATCATCTAACATGCCAATTGGAAGTACAATCATACCTAACTGTAAGATCAAAAGTTGGTTAGTAATGGTTAAGAGTTCCTACTTAACTCTTAATATATACAGATATTTAAATAAACAAATCAAGAAATAAATCTGAAGCTGGGGATAAAATTCAGAGGCAAAAAGTCAAAATTACTGGTATTAAATTTATGAGAAAAATGAACTCATATTCTCTGACGTTCAGTGGTGAACATTCAAATTCAAACTTGTGACTTCAAGTTTCTAGTGAATTTGTCACTATATTCTCAGAAATTTTGCCTTTTTTCCTAATTAATTTACAACTTAACAAAGTCCAAAAAATATCAGTTTTTAACAGATATTTAAATCTTGGAATTTTTTACTTTTATCTCAGAAATATTCTTTTCCTTCAGTTCTAATTATTGTTTTTTTTTTATCTACAAAGATATATTAGCTTAAAACGTTTGTATGAATCACTTTTAAAATAATATAAATATAAACACATTTTACACACTAATTTACTTACAAAAGTAGGGCTTCGAGCTAACATTTACACTCACTCACTTAACAGCATAAACAACGAGCAACAAGCGCTAGCAGAACCTAGCATTAATTAGTGGAATTTCATTACTTAGCGACCAAGCAGTACATCTTTGCGTTTGTTCTATAAAAGTATTCAAAAAAAAATTGGGCCTAATTTGAACACATCTTTTTTACATTTAATACCTTGAGTGCCTTGGTTGTTATGGTGACGCCGGTCTGCATCATGCCATCAGCGAGGCCGAGCTGGTCGGTGTTGCGCAGAAAGGGGGTTACCAAGGTAACGTACTTGGCGCCGCTCCAGGGTTTGAGCAAGGCGGGAGCCCAGCTCTCCGTCTCACCGCCGACGTTGTCCAGGATCAAATCGAACCTGAGAGAGTCAGCATGAGGTTACTAGCTATTTACGCCAATGTTGTACAGCCTTGTTTTCAGAAAGCACATTCAAGTCGTCTAAAAATAACCACTAAAAGTCGACTAAAACGTCACTTCAATATTGCTCCAAAACGCTTACTAGCTTAATAAAACCAAAACCTGGTCTGCATCTTAATATTATACAATATGTTATGAATAGCTGACCAATGGGAAAACGTTCATGGCTAAACGCTAATTGTTATATTAGCTATTTAAAAAAATAGCTCACTATAAATGTATGTATAGTAAATGATTTTGTTGTGTTTGGAGCTCAACACACTTGTCCAAAGCTTGCAGCTTGTTATCCAGCGCTCCTGAAGTGTAGTCCACCACGTGGTCGGCTCCCAGGCCCCGCACCAGCCCCTCTGCATGTTGGGAACACGTGACGGTCACGTGAGACCCCCACGCCTTCAGCAACTGGGGGAAAAAGAGAAGACAAACTTCAGGAGACTAAAAACTAAGAAAAACCATTTTTGGCCTGCCAAAACACTCTTTACCTGTATGGAAAAAGTCCCAACGCCTCCTGAACCTCCGAGAATGAGGATACTGGGATGGGAAAAAGTGGAAAAACGTCATCCTCAGTCCCGGGATAGGCTCCGGAACCCGAATCCCAGATTAAGCATATTAAGGGTTTAGAGGGGTTTGTGAAGATGAAATGAAGGTGCATGTCGTTACCGTTTTTTGGCACAATTGTCTTTGTTGAGGCCTCCCGTGGTGACGAGGGCCGACCAGGCAGTAGCAGCCACGTAGGGGAGCGAAGCCGCCTCGGCATGACTCAGCGTTTTGGGTTTGTGGGACACCTTAAACGCACATAAACAAGTCGAGGAAACACTCATTGCTTGTTTCGTCCTATATTTAAAACGCCGCCGATAAATCGCAGAGTACTTTTATGATTATGTTTGTAAGTCTGTAATTTCTATTTGTTAAACCCATGTAAAAAAAAAAAAACCTCACTGTACGTTTTCCATAATCCATCATTTTACAGGTTTTTAACAGCATTGCTTCCTTCCTTTCGGACATTACCTCGTTTCCGCTGAGTACCACGAACTCGGCCAGACTGCCTTGTTTCCAGGGAGGAACAGCGGCCCACACCTGCAGGATGGAAAAATATAACGTGACCACTCCAGGGCGTGAACACAGCATCGGGTCCAACGTCAGCCGTTTACTGATGATCTATATGATTAACTCAATGAAGCTAACATATCAAAATCAATTATTATAACGAAACATTTCTCTAACTAATGTTAAATGTTCACTTTTATGTGTTTTAATTAATTAAAAATATCATGTCATATGAAATCCATGAAAAGTTTACTTTCTCCAAGATAACTCTTCTTTGTGTTTTTAGATCAGTTATGATCCTGGAAACAACTATTCATAAACTGCAATTGAGGAAAATGATATTCATAGTGTCATTATACATATAAAGAAAATGTCAACATTAAAATGCAAAGAATAAACACAATTTTGACTAAATAAACTTTTCGTGAATTTCACCTCACAAAAATATGCACTGTCATGCTCAATATTCATTTCAGCTTGGACCCTGGCACTACGAATACCTGTCCCTGCTTGTCTGAGGTGGAGCCGCCCTTACGCAACTTCCCATAATGCCTTGGCCTAATACTTAGCAAACAAAGAGAAGATAAACACTGGGGTGATTTTGTGTAATTTGAAGAGATACAGGTGGCAGTATACAGAGACGATTTGGGAATTTATGTACGGCCTTCCAATAAGAGTCAACTTCTCCAGTCTCTAATATATACGCTTTGCGGTACCTCGTCCCCTGGTTTGAAGTAACCCACGTCCAGGCCGCACTCCATGATCTCTCCTGATACATCCCGGCCGAGGATGAGGGGAAACTCACTGCCGGTCTGTTTTATGTGCAAAGGGTCGCGTTTCCACGACAGGGAGGCTGCACCGTAGCCACCTACAAGAAGGGGGTGAAGGGAAACAGTGTTGAATGAAGGTAAAAGGGGAATTTGAAGAAGCTATTACCATTCATTGTTGGCTACACATAGTAAGACATCTCGAGGAACCTGCCGGAAATCAATATACAGAAAGTTCCAAATTTCAATGAATGAAAATTTACTTTCAGACTCCCTGAGTTGCGGGCGTCTTACAGACTAACTCTGGAAACCAGCAATGTTGATGGCAGGCAATAATGTGGGCCACTTTACAAATATTTTACACCCCAAATTTCAACCTCACACAGGTTATTCCGCGAAAAATGCAACACTTCTTCTAATTACGGCTTTTTGAGGTTCTTAAAAAGGCAGTCTGTATTAAGTTATGGGTGAAATCACTGTAATGTCATGCTTTGTGCAAAAAGTTTTTAAATAATTTTAATTTGCCACGGGAAGTTAAGGCAGAGACTAATCGAGAGATTAGTCGACTACCAAAATAATCGTTTCCTGCAGCTGCATTGCACTCAAGTACACCAAATCGAAATACCTATTTTTAAGTACAGTACTCGAATGTTTACGTTGTTACCGTCCACTCCGGTACCAGCAAGTGACATAATGAACGACAGTTACGACGTCACTCACCTCTCATGTTGACGTCAAGGGGGTTGAGTCCGGCCGCGTGCACTTTAACGATCACCTCGTTCGGGTAATGAATGATTGGAAATGCCGCGTTACCGGTGAACCGTAACTCGCTGTTGTCGCCGTATTTGTCGATGACCCAAGCCTGCATGACCGTGGCGCAGCGGGGCGACGTGCTCAGCAACCGGACACTGCGTCCAGCACGCGCACTAACGGCCAGCCACGCGCTGCGCGTTAACTTCATAAACAAGCGCATGGTGAAGTGTCTGCCAATCTAAAACTACCTCATGCCTACAGACATACTGCAACGCTACACTGCTAAACTTTTATGCTAACGCTAGCAGGCTAGTAAGCATCTCAAGTTTTGCCCTTACAGGTTCAACTTTGTATGCATTTAATATATATCGTGAGTTCACGTCACGTTGCGTTACATCGACAAAGAAACTCTATGTGTGTCTCTCTCTGTGTCTGTGCGTGTGTGTGTTTTTTCCGCTTTCAAGAAAAGCCTGACAAATGCTAAGCAAACGCACATTCAAATTCGGCAATGTCAACCCGGTGACTGCAACCTTTCACACCAGCCTTCGAGCCAATCGGAAAGCCGGATCTTCGGTGCGTTATGCCAATCAGAGAGCCGATGGGCGCCGCGTTGACCAATCAGAGAACCGGAGGGCGGCACGTCTATAAGGTCAACATAAACGAATATGGCGGCGTGTTGTTGAGTGCGACCGGGTCTAAGTAACTATGCTGGGGCTGACCATAAGAGAGGTGAGGGCTTTTTTATTTTATTATTTTAAATTACACGTGTGTATTGATGTGAAGTGTGTGTGTTAATGTGTGTTGTCGTGCAGGTGAGCGCGGCACTGCGCGACCGGCGCGTGAGCGCTACGGAGCTGTGCGCCGCGTGCCTGAGTCGCGTGAGGAAGACGCGGCGCTTTAACGCCTTCATCACGGTGACGGAAGAGTTGGCCATGGAGCAGGCACAGCGAGCCGAGGAGAGACTCAGCACAGGTGTGTACGAGCTGTAAGAGAGAGAGAGAGAGAGAGGGGCGTGTGAGGAGAGAGAGAATGAACCATTAAAGTGGTGTGTAACGAGAGAATTCTGTTTGTAAGGAGAGAATGTGAAAGTGGTGTATGAGGAATGAGAGTGGTGTGTTTGTGAGGAGTGAGAGAGTGAAAGTGGTGTGCGTGTGTGAGGAGTGAGAGAGTGAAAGTGGTGTGTGTGTGTGTGTGTGTGTGTGTGTGTGTGTGTGTGTGTGAGGATTGAGAGAGTGAAAGTCGTGTGTGTGTGTGTGTGTGTGTGAGGAGTGAGAGAGTGAAAGTGGTGTGTGTGTGAGGAGTGAGAGAGTGAAAGTGGTGTGTGTGTGTGAGGAGTGAGAGAGTGAAAGTGGTGTGTGTGTGTGAGGAGTGAGAGAGTGAAAGTGGTGTGTGTGTGAGGAGTGAGAGAGTGAAAGTGGTGTGCGAGTGAGAGTGAAAGTGGTGTGTGGGTGGGTGAAAGTGGTGTGTGTGAAAGAGCTGTGTTTGTCAGGAGTGAGAGACTGAAAGTAGGTGTGTGTGTGTGTGTGGGTGGAGTGAGTGAGAGACATCCTTCTTCCCTGTTAACAACACTCACTCTTTCCTACTGAACCACAGACGATTTGCATAGTTATGATTCTTGTTGGTATTGTCAAAATCATGCAAATTCAATGCAAGATACCACAAACACAAGTGCAATGTATGTTATCAATATGGTCATAATCATATAAGAACTTATAAAAACATTATTTTTTAAATTTATGCTACAAACATGATTGTGGTGTTGATGTGGTTTGTGGGTTGTCATGTCCCTTCCTCAGGAAGATCCCTCGGCCCGCTGGACGGTGTTCCCTTCTCTGTTAAAGACAACTTCTGCACCCAAAACATCGAGACCACCTGTGCTTCCCACATGCTGAAAGGTACACATACCCACATATACACAAGCAGAGATAGATGTGCAGGAAGTTGTACGGGGTGTGTTTGTCTGATCTAGATCATCTCGTCGCATGTAGGTTACTGTCCTCCGTTCTCTGCCACGGTGGTGCAGAAGTTACTGGATCAGGGTGCGGTGCTCATAGGGAAGACCAATTTGGATGAGTTTGCCATGGGGTGAGTCCCATTTTGGAGCAACTCGGGCACTTAGGGTTGATCACTAACATACTACAAAGTGGTACACAAGCATTGTCTCCCGTTTGTGACCACTGGAGTACAATTAAGCTGGGCTTATTTATTTATTATTTGAGTATTAATTCTCAGCAAAGCAGTGACACTGAAGTGGCAGTGAATAGAGGCTGTGACAAAACCAAAAAGGTGACATGACCAACTCTCTCTCTCTCTCTCTCTTTTTTTTCCCTCAGAGCAGGCAGCACGGACAGCGTTTTTGGACCGGTGCGGAACCCCTGGGGTTACGCCACGCCGTATCGCCAGCAGCGTGCTGATCAGGACCCGGACTCTGATTGGGTGATCACAGGAGGCAGCTCCGGGGGAAGCGCTGCGGCTGTGGCATCCCTCTGCAGTTTCCTGTGAGTTCTCTACAACGCAACGAACACACACTGTCCCAGACTTGAAAATTAAAACGTCTGTCCCTGAAATTAAGAAACGGAAGTTGCTCTAGATCGGAACGTCTGCTAAATGCCGTGAATGTAGAATGTGTTTTTTAGTTACGCCTATACACTTAAAGGGGCATATACCACAGTATCCTGTGACGTTTTGTTTCCCGACAGCACTTTAGGGTCAGACACAGGAGGGTCGACCCGTAACCCCGGAGCCCTGTGTGGCGTCGTTGCTCTCAAGCCCAGCTACGGCCTGCTGTCTCGACATGGCCTCATCCCTCTGGTCAACTCCATGGACGTCCCGGGCATCATCACTAGGAGCGTTGAGGATGCGGCTACAGTTCTGGGTACGAACACACACTCCACATGGTAACCAGACAGACAGCGTTGGATTGTGTGTGGATTTCCCAAATGGAGTTATAAAGTAGTTTTAATAATTTTCATTATCATTATCTCGGTAGCTCTTCTCCAGGGCCGTGATGAGAAAGACTCGACTACAGTGCAGGCTCCCGACTCGGCCACAAGACTCCCAGAGGATTTTGACGTTAGAGATCTCTGTGTGGGGATTCCAAAGGTAGTGTCTCTTAAATTTGTCTTTCTATATTATGAATGTTTTAAAAGAACTTAAGGACTGACCATTTCAAGACAAAGCTTAAAGACAAAGCTTACTTTAATTCGCTTTTTTTTTTTTTTTTAACCTGTAGCAATTTGCAAATTTCCAGAAACACCAACATTTTCAACTAACGTTTGTGTGGCTTTTCATGCTCTAAAACAGCCATTATATTTCATTTCAATTTCCCTTTTTTGTCTGCAGGAGTACCACGCACCTGGCCTGTCTTCCGAGACGCTGACGCAGTGGAGTCGCGCAGCGTCTTTATTCGAGCGGGCGGGAGCTCAGGTTCGAGAGGTTTCCCTCCCCCACACCCAGCACTCCATCGTGTGCTACCACGTGCTGTGCTGCTGCGAGGTGGCATCCAACATGGCCCGATTCGACGGCCTGCAGTACGGTACAGGATGCGACGATGTTAACGTGTGATTACATGTGCCCCCGAAACATCTGGTTGCATCTAGGTTATTATTTTGGTTGATAAGGTGTTGCTAGGTTTCAAGATTCAAGATTCTTTATATGTCACGTGCAAATTATACAGGTACAACATGCAGTGAAATGTGTCCTGATTTGCTCTTTTAACTGTGCAATCAGGCAAATTAGAAAAATAACAAAATAGAGATACAAATACAAACTTAAATAAGGAGGTCAGGGAAATAAGACAAAAATAAAACTATATCTTATATACAATAACAGGTCATAACATTTGCTGAAGTATGGCCCAGTGTTGGCTGTGATGTTGCTAAGGTGCGAGCTGGGTGGTTGGTAAGGTGTATCTAAGTGGTTGCCAGGTTATTTTGATGGTTGCTAAGGTGTTGCTAGGTTATTTTGATGGTTGCTAGGTTTTGTTGGTTGCTACGGTGTTGCTAGGTTATTATGATGGTTGCTAAGGTTTTCCAAGTGGTTGCTTGTTTCATTTTTAGCATTTCTTTTTCCAGATTCTACTAGAAGTAACTAAAATTGTTGGATGAACTGAACGAATGAAGTGTCTCTTAATTGCATTACCTTTTTAGGGATCATTTATGGATTTATTACAAATTTTATATTTTGAAAATAACCATTGCTGACCTCCTCCCCAGGTCATCGCAGTGAGGTGGACAGCTCGACAGAAGCGTTATACGCCACCACCAGGCACGAGGGCTTCAACAATGTCGTCCGGAGGAGGATCCTCTCTGGAAACTACTTCCTTTTGAAACAGTGAGAGACTTCACTCCCTAATATTAATCAGAGACAGGGACGATGCTTCTCAGATTTAGACAGTTTGTACTTGTACTTTGCGCACAAACTACTGTAGGTGATTCCTCTGGCTTGTATGTGGGACATGCTTTAATATGGTATAAGCAGCCAAAAATAATGCAACGTAGAGCTGTGTGATGTGACTAAAAATCTCATGTCATATCTCTAATACTCTGATTACAACATATAATTACGATATATTTGTTTATTTCTTCAATAAGCTTTAGGCTATGGGTTTTCAAGCAGAAATAAACAAATATTTTCTGTAAATATGTTGATGAGTTTAGAAAAAATAGCTCTAACCCTAATTTTCCGTTCCTTCAAGAACAATCATTTGAATAATTATTAATAATAACTATAATTACAGTAATTACTATCCATCACAGTAACCAATCAAATATGTAAGCGATGGAGAATTTTATTCTGGAAAGGAGAGGATTTTTGACATGATTTTTCCCACTCTTAGGAACTACGAGCGCTACTTTGTGAAGGCGCAGCAGATCAGACGTCTGATCAGCGAGGACTTTAGGCGTGTTTTCGACTCGGGCGTGGATCTGCTGCTTACTCCCACCACGCTGAGCGACGCTGCTTCGTATTGTGACTTCATCCGGGAGGACAACCGCACGCGCAGCGCTCAGGAGGACGTCTTCACACAGCCCGTTAACATGGCAGGTAGGAGGAGGAGGAGGAGTGTGTTTTGTTGTGTGTTTCTGCCTTTTATCTTCATTCATCAAGCTAGGGCTGGGCAATAACGGTCTCAAATCAGTATCACATCAGTATCACTGGCAATGTTGGTACTGTAAATATGCTCAACTATTAAAGCCGGGATATTTTATCTAATGAAAGACTGTGTGTCTTTGCGATTTAAAATAATTTAAGGAAACAGGCACAGATGTAGTGACGGGAGTTTAACAAGGTGGGGTCACATGATTACACACGGTATGATTTTAAAAGGATAGTATGTGAATACACATTGAGGAAAGTATTAAATACATTATATTAAATTATTCCTAAGTATTAGGAAAGCATTAAGTTAATTTAAAAATAAGTTTTACCGGTACTTCATAAGTAGGCTAATCTCAGTAATCAACATGAGCAAGATTACATTGATTAGAGTCTCTGAATGTCTGTTTGGGTTCATTTCTACAAAATTCTGCCCAGGTCTGCCCTGTCAAAATTGTTCATTTCTTAAATTTCTTCCTTGCTATCGTTCCTAGTAAACCCTGAGCACCAGCTAACCAAACTCAGCGTCAGGACAAATTACTGACTGCTATTGTTCAGTCTTGACCTCCGTGACCTACTTGACCTTTTTGCATTTAAATCCCCCTTTTTCTGACCAGACCAAAGACTCTGTATCCCAATACACAAGCCCCAGTAAACACCATTGTTCCTCAGCCTTAACTCCTCACCAACAGAAGTGGAGACAGAGGTCAAACCCTCGACAGCGTTAAAAGAAATACAACATTTTCAAAGGGGAGATAAGGGATGAATAGAGCTTTTTTTAGGATTTTTTCTCTCCTGTATGAAGTGTTTATCTGTTCCTGCTCAGGGTCCAAATCAGCTCTAAACAGCCTATTTTGTTCAATATGACACAGACTGCAGTTGTTATCTGATGTAGACGCATATTTAATATAAATAAAGCATTTAATATATTGTCCAATTTGAAGGTTGCGTGTTTTTACTGGAAATATGAGCTCTGTTGGTTTATATATTGTTTTTGTTTGTTCAGTTTTTTACAAAATAAATCAGGCCTCAATCTGAGCGTTCAATCGATATTAGACATTTTTGACTGATATGATATTTTGTTCGCATTGTCCTGTTTTAAGATGTGTGATTGGTGTTATCTCTCTCTAAACTCCACCTCCTCCCTCCAGGTCTCCCTGCCGTATCCGTGCCGACGGCGCTCTCAAAGCGGGGTCTCCCCATCGGCCTGCAGTTGATTGGCCGGCCACTGCGCGACGGTGAGATGCTGGCGGCAGCCCACTGGCTGGAACAGCGACTGCACTTCCCCAGCATCCACTTCCACGGCAACCACCTGGACGAAGTGGCACCGGAGCGACGGCATCAGGAGAGGGAACGGACAACGGGGGCGTGAATCTGATGAACAAACAAATAAAATAAAATCCTGATTGTGTTGTCGAACATGAGAAGAAAACCTTCATCTGCTACATCCAGAGGGGAGACAGGAGAATGTTGTGGAATTAATATGATACTCTTAATATAAGAATATTTTAAGTGAGAAAGAACCTCCTTGCTTTTATCTGAAATGCATTAAGACTGTCATAGATTGTCATCGTTACTCTTTAATTACCTTTGTTGTAACATGTTTTGCCCATTACATAGATGTTACCTCATACTTTACCAAACTTTTTAATGACAATTCTGAGTTATTCAGCTGTCACAACTTGGAAATGAACTCTGGAGTTTGACAAACTGGACATTGAATTTCCAGAAAATGGTGTATTTAGAGATGGTAAATGCACAATAGTGAGAAACCAACAGAAAACATTAATTTTTTTAATGGATGTTTTAATGTTGGCTGACATTATAAGAAAGAAAGACTATTTATTGTTTGGTGCTGTCAGATATTTAGTTTAAAGCAATGGGGTGAGTAACTGAAAAACCTATATCGCTTCACTATAACATCAAGTAAAATACACCCGAATCAGGTTTGTGAAATGTGTAGCGTGTGTGGGAGTAAGAGTTGTAACATTTAAAAAAACATCCTGAACTCTTGTTTTTCAGAAAGAAAGATTAAACAACAACAGTTTTGTTGTCCTTTCATTTTAAACAGTAGCTACAGTAGCTAAAATATGAAATCCCTTCTACATCCAGAAAACTGCTGTGGAATTAGCTGCCTTCCGATCTTAATGCAAGAATTCAAGAGGAGGTTTGAGCTATTTTATTAGATCTGAAATGCATTAATATTCCAATCTTTGACACAAATTATCTATCAATATGGTGGTATATTAAGATTATGCAGAATTAGAAGCTAAATGTTATTTAAAAGGTACATTTTGTCAAGTTTGTTCTTATTTCCTGTGTAGACAGTTGCTGATTTTCAGGGTTGTTTTTAGTTCCATACAAATAATGGATATTAGAATGATTTGGACATCTTAAATGTCCATTATTTAGCAAATATTAACACTCAATATTCAAAACGATATAAAACATGCTTGAGCTGAGTAGCTAAGAGCTAACAAATAATAAAATTGGCTAGATTTGTTCAATTTTTAAAACGCTACTGAGAATATTTTTAAATAGTTATCCACCCTGGCACAATTTGGGCCAAAATGTAATATTTAATATTTACTTAAATTAACTAATTAACTTAAAGTTTGTGAAATGTGTACCATAAACATTTTATTTTCACAAGAAAGTAAATGAATGGACAAAGGATTTCTGTGTCTTCTCATTTTAAGCAGCTCCAGTCAACTACAGAAGCGTAATGTGTTCACCTGAGAAAAAATAATGCTGCTCTGTTTCTCTGAATTAACGAGATGCAGTTTTCATTTGAAAAACAAAACGCTGCAATGTCCTGCAGATCAGAAACAACCGCAAAGTCTTGAGGTGCCTGTGCAAAGTCGACAAACTAATAATAAAGCCATCTATGTTACTTCATGCTGCAAGTATTTCCCAGTGCCTCAAACCCAAACCAAAATAAAACTGGATTAATCTAAGGTGTGACATTATTGCAGTGAAATTGAGCTCTAAAGTAGGCGAAATGAGAGCTTTTGAGGTCAATTCAGAAAAACAGGGCGTTTTGTTTTGGTTTTTACATGAAAGCTATCTCGTTAATTCAGAAAAACAGAGAAGAATTATATTTTTCTCAGGTGAACGCATTACGCTTCCGTAGAGTTCAGCTTCGATTGTGGGGAAAACATCACTCGCTTCCCGCCTTTACTGCTAAACCGCAACTGAATGCGAGGCGCGTCACAGGAAACCTTCTCAAAGCTGGTGAGTGAGCTGAAGGTCTGCTTCCTGTCATGCCACTTTCTAACACTAATTTGTGAGTGAGTTAGAAACTAGCTTTAGCTTTAATAAACTACCTTCAGCCCCACCAGAAACCAGCTCAAGTTTTAGTAAACTTGCTTTCGCTTTAGGGAACAAAATTTACCTAGCGGAAGCAAGCTTTAGTTTTAGGGAAGTGTTTTTATAGTTGTTTTAACTAGTGGAAAATAGCTTTACCTAGCATTAACTAGAATTTGCTAGCGGAAGTAGTTTTATTTAGTGAAAACTAGCTAACGTGAACTAGCATTAGCTTTGGGAAACTAGCTTTGGCTAGCAAAAAATAGTATCACGTACTGTAAACTAGCCTTGCCATTATAAAACTTGTTCTAGCTACTGTACAATCAGCTTTAGGATTAGTTAGTGGAACAAGCCCGATGTTTAGGAAACTAGCATTAGGTTTGGACAAAGGAATTTAGGTTTAGATAACGGCAATTAGCTTTAGCCATTAGAAGTTTGCTTTGGCTAGGTTTAGCATGCATTTGTTTTATTTTTGGCTAACGGAGCTTTGGTTTAGCTTTAAGAAGCTAGTTTTAGCTAGTGTATACTAGGATTAGCTTTAGGAAACAAACTTTAGGTTTAGTTAGTAGCAATTGCCTATTAGCTTTTGTTTTAGAAACTTAAATGTTCTCTGACATGATAAAGTTAATACATTTTCAAGGGAAAATCAAAATCTGAGAATAAAGTCACAAATTCCCACAAACCTCCCGCCATACCGGATGTCGTTGCTACTAACATAGCCGAGACATTGGCAAATGACGATTTTGCAGCTCTTGACTATTTTAATAAAGAAGCCAAACAAATTGCTGTTTAGTCGCATATAATAATTTTAATTCATCTTGTGCATAGTAGTTCAGTTGCTAAACATGGCCATAGCCACAACTTCTAAGTTAATCTTTCATCTTCACATTTTAATTTCTCTGAACTGTCTTGAAAACTTTAGTTGAAGTATAAATTATTGTTTCATGTTGAAGTAAATGAAAGAACTAGGCCTATGATAACGTAACTACTTGATCACATGATCTGGTTGCCACATTTCGTTGTCCAATATCACATGCTCTACTCTGTCTGCTATGTATAATGCTGCAGTTGCACTTGGCACTTTAAAAAATCATCTCATTGCACCTGTTCTGTCTTAGCACAATTTTGCAATCTCAGGTTAAAAACTTGCACATGTAACTTTATATTGCACATGTAACTTTATGTTCCTTATTGTATAATATATAGTTTTATTTTTTCATCCTGTTACCTCGACCTCCTTATTTAAGTCAGTCTTATGTTTGTAAGTTGTATTGTGTCTATTTTGTCTTTCCCTTGTCTATTGCACAGTTAAAAGAGCAGATCAGGATACATTTCACTGCATGTTGTACCTGTATAACTTGCACGTGACAAAGAATCTTGAATCTTGAAATCATTTTTTACAGTGTATTAGTTCATGCTGCTGTTTAGGTATGTCTACCTAAAAAATAGCCCCAAAGTGTGTGTTCTAACCTAAATAAGATCTATTCTCAGCTTTTCTTGGCAAATTATGTCATGTTGACCTGGATTCGTTAAAACTAGGTCTTGGCCAAACATTTTCGTAGGTACCATGTGGCTATTTTAAACACAGTTTTTTTCTCTCTAAATATGCTCTATAAATCTTTCTCCTTGTGTTCCTTGTTTTTGCAGATATTGGCACATCAGTTAAGTTCACAGTGTCAGTATAAGTTCATCATCCATCACATCCTCTGTCCGTCACAACTTGCTTTTGAAGAAATGCGGACAAACTTCTGCAAACTTCAGTTGGACAATGAGGTTCAAAAGGTGAGAAAACTCAAAGAGCCAGACGTATTTTCATCAGCTTTTTCTGTATGCTTTCAAAAGAGCGATGACTACTTTGAGTGATGTAATTTTTTTCACAGGAAAGTATCATACTTTAGCCAGATAGCCATATAGTTATGGTTCCCCTTTTTGGTCCCAAGTGTAGCTGCTTACTGTTGATTGTTCTGAAGCACAGCTTCTTTTAAATGGTATCAAGGTGCTTCTGATTAAAAGTAGCTAAGCTACAGCCAAGCCACTGTTTTAATGTAACTAGCTGAATTTCAAGCTACTGGAAAAAAATCAACCAGTAGTACCTGTAGTCTCTGACTTTGGAATATACCTTCCAGTGACCTCATGGTAACTTAAAAAGTTGAGACCAGGCTATCCTAAGTGGCTACCAGCTTGGACTTTTGGAAGACATGCTTTTTCAGTACAACTGGGCTTTGAAGCACTAAATGTATATATACATTATGCTACATATTTCAGTAACACGCATTACAACACACTTTAAACCCAAAATATAGTGTTATTTTGTTTTTGTTAAAAAATTTACCAACACAGAAACATCCCATGAGTAAACAATCTACAGTATTTCCTACAGACTGTATGCCTACACTCATTATGCTACACCACAGCGTCCTCCACAGGATGTATAATGAGCTGCAGTAAACTACATTTTAGTTGAAGTCCTCTTAGCATTTAGAAGTCCTACTTCTGCAGTTCTTTTGGTGAAAGTAACTCAAAAGTAATGCAGGACTCGTGTAACGCAAGACAATTCAGAGACAGTAATATTGTAATACAACGCAACACAGACCACTAACCCTCCCAAGTCCTTCCCTGTAAAACAGAGGGAATTTTTTGGAGGAAAAACAGACCTCATATCTACTGCATCTCATTTAGGGATGTCATGTCATGCGTCAATGCAAAAGACTGTGAAGGTAGAGACAGAGGTGTTAATGAAATCGCAGCTACTCGAGAAGTCTGCACACACACACACACACCGCACAAACCACACACATTCACACACCAACACTGTCCTTAATTCCTGCCTCCGGCCCCTAAATGACTCATTAATTCTATATCTTGCTTGTCAGCCTCCACCTGAGGGACCTTTGTGCCAACGCACTTGATTCAACACTTTAAATTTCTGTTAGCATCCCTCAGTTCTCTGAGCTTACATCTGGGGAAAGTCTAGAGACTGTAGCATCACAAAGCAAAAAATCTAAAACTTTGCTTGTTTTGTATCAGTGGGTGTCATCAAAAAGGAAGACAGGTCTGCCAGTTGCATGCAGAAACCTTCCTGTAACAATGAGGAAATGATAAAACTATGGGAGGAACTAAGATCTAATCCCCTTTTGCTCGACACGCCTGGGTTTTATGTTTGTAATTTGTGCACAATAGGTTCTACATCCTTTGAATGACTGAGCAAACACGGGGGAAAAACTTCAGTAAAAATAGTTTCTGTCGTGTGAGGATTATAGCTTCCTGTCTTTCATTTTTTAACTCTCTTGTGGTGTCGATCTGTGAACGACTAATAAATGTCACCTGGAGGTAATGTTTTGTAGTTGCTTATCAGATATCTATAAACAGAAACAGTTCTTTTAACATGCATCATATAGGAAACATTAGGGCTGTGACAATTCATTGTTTTGCATTGATATTTCAATTTATTTGGAGCGATTGGTAGTTTAACGGGTAGGGAGTTGGCCCCTGATTGTCGGTTCAAGTCCTGGAGCGCTGAAAAGGTACCACTGAGGTACACATGAGCGTGGTACCTTCCCTGGGCCCCGGGAGCTGCCAAAGCAGGGAGCTGCTCAGTATCTGAATGACTGAGCTTCACATTTCGCTTGATCTTAGTACTGCAGGAAACATTAACACAGATTAAGACAACCAACATTTCAGTGCTCAAGGGCTACGTCCGGGGTTCAAGGGGCATGAATGAAGGCATGGATGGGTCGAATGAAGAGGTCACATATCATTGTGTGCGCTGTGCCGTGTTCACAATGACAAATAATCACTCACTTTGATTCATTAAGTTTCATCACAATATGATATTGTATCAATTCAGTGAGTGATTATTTGTCATTGTGAACACACCACAGTGCACCACAACGAAATGTGACATCTGCATTTAAACCATCCGTAAAGGAGCAGTGGGCAGCTAACAAGCGCATTGCTCATGAGTACCTGTGCTAACTTTACCAGCCCTGGATTCCAACCTGCGACCTGATCATGGGGCGAACATCCTACCGTTACGCCACCAACAGCAGAAGACAATTCAAAGTGTCCTGGTGCTCATCCAGACATTTAGATGAAAAACAATGTGGTCTCTAATACAAAGTGACATTACAGAGCTCGATATAAATATAGAGATTGATGTATTTAGTTTTCAACCGATACTATGGGCCGATGATCACTGTATTGCTGTATCGATGTAGATCAACGTGTCCTCACACCCCTATTTTAGTAATGAGGCATTTGAAGATTGGTTAATGTTAAAGGAACTATATTAATCATTCTCCTATTCAAGAGATGAGTGTTTGTTTTGAAAATGACTGTTGCAAGTCGGTTCATTAAAATCGCCACGTTCTGTAAATTATGCTCCTCCTAAACTTACAGCTGTTGCTGCTAAATATCAACTCAGTTTTTTATGGTAACTGTGGTGACTCCTAATGAAGATTATCATGCACATTTTTGTGCTACAGTGCTACATTGCGGTGAATCCTAATAAATCCAGATCACAATAAGAAACTCTTCTCTCTGGAACAGATGGCGCCGGTTCTGCAAACCTCTCAAATTCACTGCAAAAAAGGGAGAGAAATTTGGATCTGGCTTGCGGATGCCCTCATCGGGTCACCATGGCGACTACGGAGAGGTTGCTGTGTGCAGCAGAAGCGCAGATTTGCATTTCTTGTGGTTTAGTCCCAGGTGCGTGGGGTTTTGGGACGTATGGACGGAATGCATCTTTCTTTTTCTTTTCACTTTCTCTCTGTCCGACTGTTACATTTCACCTATTCTTTCTTCTCTCTTCCTCTCCACCTCTCTCTCTGTCTTTCTCTGTCCTCTATCTGTGTTTCTACCTCCATCTCTTTGTTTCTGACTCTCTTTCTTTCTGTCCCTCTTTTTCTCTGGTAGTTGCATTTCTTTCTTTCTTTCCCTCTCTCCCTTCCTTCCTACCTTTCTCTGTCTTTCTGTTCCTTCCTCTCGATCCTATATTTTCTCTGTCTGTCTCTTTTTCACTGTTTTAAAAGTTCATTTTGGTCTTTATCTCTCTCTTCTGTGTGTGTGTGTGTGTATATATATGTGTGACCCCATCTGACGTAATAAGTCGGAAGTCGGCGTTCTATTTATTTAGATACGGGCCGATTATGTTGAAAAACATCACAAAAATATTGATCTTTCTTTTTTGGAGACCAGATTAATTTTGAAGACCTTTTCTTTCATATAAGACCAAAAAAGAAAAATCTATATTTTTGATGTTTGTCAACATAATCGGCCTGTATCTAAATAAATAGAACGCCGACTTTTGACTCATTATGGCAGATCGGGTCACATATTTAAATATATAGCACTCATTGTTCTAAATCTTTAAAACAGGATATGAGCTTCGTTCATGATGAGTCATGGAACTGTGTTTTAAGTCGACATGGTTGCATCATTTCACACATACATCATTGCAAGGTTGACTGGAACACAAAACCTTATATATATATTTCCTCTTCCACCTCTTACTTCCTCATTTATGCATCTCCTTTTTTACAAAAAAAAACAGGTATCTGAATGACTGAGCTTCACATTTCGCTTGATCTTAGTACTGCGGGAAACATTAACACAGATTAAGACAACCAACATTTCAGTGCTCAAGGGCTACGTCTGGGGTTCAAGGGGCATGAATGAAGGCATGGATGGGTCGAATGAAGAGGTCACATATCATTGTGTGCGCTGTGCCGTGTTCACAATGACAAATAATCACTCTTTGTAGGCCACTTTTAAAAAGTAATCTCAGATTAAGTTTGCAAGAATTCATTCAAGCATTGCCTGAAGTCTGTTGTGGAGTAAAATATTTTGAGAAATAGTTTATAAAGCCGTACTGTAGGTGCTGCATGTTTGTTGGTGCTGAGTGCAAAATGCACTGACATAGCCATTGCAGTTTTCATTTCTGAAAGTCAATAAATATTTATAGAGCACTTGGTCATCAGTCAAGCGGTTATGGATATTGTACTTCCACCAGCTTAACCGTGCACAAAACCTCCGCTTGAGAGAACTTCCTCTGCAGTAAATGCCTATAGAGAAGTATTGCAATGTTTTACAGTAAGCGTCCAATGCTTGAACACGCCTGGTTCAATATGTTTCTTGGCTTAAATTCTGGAAATCATTGATCAATTCGCTGAGAAATCTTCTCCAAACAGCCAACTGATGTCTGGATGTCAGATACGACTATGATGTTGGCCGATGCTTTATTTAAAGATTTCCAGTCAGATCTCAAACTATGAAGGTCAAGACATCATGGCAAAAGAAGTAGTAAAGATCTCTCACACCTCTCTAATTCCACCCCTAACCCACTGGAAATTTTGCACAGTTCGATTTTGTAAATTCGTAGGAGTTTGGCAATTGTGAGACCGTAGTGGTTCATTTCATTTAGAGAAGCAACACCAAGCTGCTGCACTCAAAAAAGGATGTGACAAATCACAAGCCGTAGACCATTTTGCATCAACTCTTGTTTGAATTCTTGAGAAGCAAAGCCAAAAACAGTGGAAATTTCAAGGTGGGCTTAAAAAACACAGACAAGCCCTGTGTCTCGTTTCGGTGGTTTGTTCTCGGTAAGACCCCTGTAACTGGAGCCCGGTCTCTGCCTCAAATGATGAGAGAAAGAGACAATGATAGAGAGAGAGAGAGTTCCTTTTGCTAGGTAATCAGAGTCTCGCAAGTATGCCGAGAAAACATTGCTTGGTTTCAGTCCATTGAGGGGAATGAGAGAGAGAGAGAGAGAGAGAGAGAATCCAAAGACACACTACTCTATTGTTTCAAACCACTCCTGCAGAAAGCTGTGTGCACTGAGGCCGTGAGATTCCTGATAAGTGTTTGTGTGTTCGATAGATAACAAGGAGTCCATGGGACCATCAGTAACTAAACTGGACAGAAAGAAAGAAATGATGAAACAGCTGTCAGCTCCCTTCTTTGATATCTGTCAAATTTCGATTTTCGAGGAACCTTTAAAGCAATGAAGTGATGCTGGGCAAATGGGCAATAAATAGACCCCCCCAAAAAATCCAGATTTCGGAAAAATTGGCTTTTTGAAGAAGTGTTGGCCTAGCTGATTTAAAACAGATCTTAAATGTGGTTAATTTTCTGATTTAATCCAGACCTAAAATGTTGCTATATTGGCATAATTAGGCTTTAAAGTTAAAACAGTTCTAAAACTTTCCTATTTTTCCTAGCTGATATAAAACGGATCAAAAAGTTAGCTAATTTGGAACCTAAAACATTTAGAATGTCCCAAATTTGCCAATAAAATGTCGTGTAGCTTATTTGAACAGGTCAAGAAGGTCCTAGTTTGGCAAAAATTGGCTTAATATGTTAACAGTTTTTGGATGGAAATATAAACAGATTTCTTATTTTCCCCCAAAAAAAGTACCAACCAGACCAATAACATTAGTAAAACATTGCAAACAGAGCACACTTGTGACCCAAACTGAGCACCATTTGAAAGAGGGAGCAGTTGAGTGTTCCTCTCAGGGTAAGATCCCACACACAGGCACACACACTCCAAAACCCCCTTTAATCCTGTGTTTAAATTTCAGGGGGCGTTGCTTGGCACAGTATGAAAGCGGCCGTGGATCAGCGACTGTGGAAGAGTCAACATTTATCTAAGCACCAACAAAGAACATAAAATTACGATTTTTTAAATGTACAGTTGCAGGAAAACAAGGGACGAAACAAGGGAGACGAAGGAAAGGAAACACCCCGTTATCAGGAGATGGAGAGAGCGGGCAGGTGAAAGGTAGCCGAGATGAAAATGGCTGGTATCTCAGAGAACAATGCAGCCTTTTATCATCTGATCAGTGGCTAGTTGGGTTTCCTGCTGTGGGGTGGGAGCAAGGGGAGAGAAAAAATGTGTGTTTGCAAGAAGTAAGAGTGAATGAGTTTGTAGGTAGACCTAAAAAAAAAAAAAAAAAAGGCATATGGCTAATATGACAAAAAAGAAGCAGGCCGCAGGAGAGACTGCTAAATAGTTCACAAGTTTTCTTGACTGTGACTTGTTTTCTACTTTGTTCTTCTTTTGTGACAGGTTTACTTCACTATTCTTTTTGCATCATTCAGTAGACGTAAAGATGGATTACTGTAGCTAAGTAACCCTAAACCTGCCCCTAAATCTAAACCCTAATCATATCCTCAGTGGTAAAAATGAAACCTCACCCACAAATGATTATATTAAAGGGCTGTTAAAGTTTGTTATGAACATCATGTGTCCCTGAATTCAACTTATCACAGTTAGTTTTACTTCCATTTTGTAGATCCAACTTTTACCTTTTACCAGTGTTAGGTGGTAGGTAACTAAAATTACTAAGGCTCCTATTTCGTCTACTTTTCTCAGTAGCTTATCAGTTGTAAAGCAACGTTTAAAATGCTGTACATTTTTACAAATAGTGATGTAAAGAGGCAAAAAATAGCATTATTTTTTCTCATGTATTATCAAATAGAAGGTGTTTCTGATTGGTGTTGAATTAGTAGAAGTGGTATAGATGTGGCACATGCTCGTTGCAATTAGCAGTAAGACGGGTGTTGGAAGATGGAGTCCACCACCTTGGCCCAGATGGAAGCAAGAATCTGTGGCGATTTTTATTCAAATGTATGCTTCTGAAAGGCGAAACAGACCAAACTTATACATTTTCAGTGTAACTGATGGAAGATTTTGTTGTGATAACTTGTAACAATATATTTTACTATTTTAAAATTAACTTGTTTTAGGGATATCGTACAGCACAAATTATTTGCACAAAGTATTACCTGATGGAAGAGCTTGGAAGTAGTTACTACTTGTAGCTACTTTTCTCTGTAGCTTATAGTGTAGCTAACTATATTATTAAACAATAGTTTGGCTGTAGATTAGCTACTTTTATTCATTGCAGATCAGTAGCACTGGTGACTTTCCCACGATTCCCACCAATGCCGAACATTGCTTTACAGTGTCAAACATTTTTGGGTCAGGCCTCGGTAAAATCTCGGTCTCCCACTCTTGCCAAATGGTCATGCCATTTTCATTCCAAGTCCCATAAAACTGCATCGCCAATGAGTTGTAAAATGAGGGTATGAAATTTTATATTTTTTAGCAATGTAATGCCAAAATCACACAAAGTTTCCAAAAATATTTTGGCCATGGTGGACTACGTCGTCCTATCAATGTCTTTTCTGCCGATTCAACACCAATCAAAACGTTAAATTAGTAGCATAACCAGTTTTAGTTAATTACTCCCCAACACTTTGGCTTGATGTTTACACATGCATAACCAAAGAGGTGTCCTAGCCAAAATGATAATTAACCAGTGGAAATTAGGATTGGTTAGTGATCTAGCAATACAGCCTAATTAAAAAGATGCTGGTGATTTAGTGCTCTTGTCTGGTTTAACAAAGAACTTGATATCTTGATATCAGCACTCTTTGTTGAATGGACTTTGATATGTCGGAATTGTTGAAACCGTAAAATGAGAAGGACTTCAAAACCCACTGCCCGCACTTCCGTTGTGAGTATTGTTTTGCACTATTTGAGCCTAAACAGAGGAAAATATTCTTTACCACACTTCCATCCAATTATATTTTACTGCATCCTTGGATGGAACTGTGTTCACTGTCACTTAATAAAACAGGCCTTTAAGCCCTAGCTTGTTTAGCAAAGTAATCAGATTGTTGGAAGAGACTTGGTTTCCTTTCCGATAATCTCTGTTTATCTCGTCTCAATCTCAGATCTACTTGGTTTGTTTACAGCTTTAGCTGTCTTTGTGACTTAGCAAGAGATTATTTCAAAGTTAATCAGATGGGTGAAAACACAGCAATGAAGAGCATTGTAGTGATGGCTAGAGTTCCCAGAACTTCAACTTAAACATGCCCTGGCTTACTAACATTGGGCATAATTCAACAGTTCTTAAGAACATTGTCCTTTAAACTTTACAAAGTTTTTACAAAGACTCTGACCTTCACCTGTGTTTTCTTATTTGAGATTTGTTCTTTGGAAAGAACAGAATCTATGAATGCTAAAGAGCACTCTTACACAAAATTGTGATCTGCCTTCATGGAAAACATTAGCTTTTTCTCCAGTTCTACACTTGTATATTATTTAAATAGTTAAAAAAAAGCAACTCTTTTAGAACAAAAAAGGTAAATCAGGCCCAGCGCTGGTGGTGACACAGGTAGAGTTGGGCCAAACTTGGATCTATTCGGTCTTAGAATATTTTACAGATCCATTTTAAAAATCAGCATTGAAAATGTGTATAATTGCAGTCCTAGAAATCCAGCATGCTAACAGAGATACAGATGCAATTTCACCTGCTAATCTGCAAGAGTGCTCTTCCTGTAGATTCTCTTCTTACCCAAGCACAAACCTCAAATAATAAAACACTGTTTAAATGTCAGAATTGTCATGAAAACACCAAATGGACTTTTAGAAAAGTTGGTGAATGAGGTCAGTTGACTTCTGACCCCAGACCTGTTCTAGGGATATTTGGCCTCAAGGTGTCACATTTAAGAACAGTATAATATGAAAATGATAGAATTTTACCAAACCGGCTAATGTCATGCACAAACACAGCACAACAAAAATGCACAAGTAAAAGTTGTACTGGATACGTGTCGAAACCTTAAACATCTCATTATGGGAGTGTGTGCTGAATCAATTATAGACAAACTTGGTTTCCCAGTAATGTAGGTCATAACACCAGCTCAAACCATGTTGATTTTCAACACTAGTTGTGGCAAACCGCCAAGTGGGTGTAAATCTTCAGCAAGCTAAATTACCACAGATCCAAAGGCAAGTCATACAGAATACTTTATTTTACTGACAATTTCAATTAACATCAAGTCATACAAAAACAAAAAAAAAACTCATTTCATAATAAAGCATAGAGTAAAATCTGACAAGCCATTGGTGGAGCAATTGAAGAAAGACTGATCGAGAGATTTTGACAAATCAGGATCTTAAATGAGGGATTTTTAAGGGATGAACAATTGTAGGTCGATTCTTACTTTGTTTCCATTAAAGCTGGTTTTTAAATTGAAACTAATGGAACAAAACGCCTTACAGCCCAATTCCAAAGTCCAAATCTCTCACGACTCATGTTCGAGGGTCAAAGTAAGGAGTCCAAACCGCTTCATTGTAAAATGGGCGTCGTGGCTTCTCTACCTCCCAAAGCCTGAACGCTTTGCCTGGAGAATTGTGAAAAAATCAGCTCTTTAGATGATCTGAGGGGCTTTGTCGATCTTAAACCACCGTTTCACTTTTTTAAGCTATTCGACGTGTTTTAACTGTTGAAGTGAAGGAGCGACGCGACGAGGCCGACGGGAAGCAGGATGCTGAGGGCGAAGTTGGGCAGTATTATGGCCGACGCCCCTTTCGTCGTGTTTGTGGGTGACCTGGTGGTTGTGGGTGACTTTGGCGCGTCTGCCTTGGTGGTATTGGCTTCCTTGCTGGACGAAGTTTGGGCGTTTACCTGTGGAAAATGAGTATTAAAAGGAGAGAAAAAAGTTAACGTTACCCAATTTAACAACTTAAAACGTAAGCGGTTTAAAACATTTTACTGAAGTTGGATTTTTAAATGCACAAGTTACGCAACATTGTATGGTTGGGCATTAATTTGAATTAATTGCGTAGTGATACTAAAGCTCACTAAATATCTCTCCAAAAGGTTCATATCTGTAATTCTTGGCGCTGGATTCTTTTGACAATGTCGTAATGTTCAGATTAAGCAAAAAAGTAGTAAAAAAAAAGACAAACCCTCTCAAAAAAAAAAAAAGAAAAAAAAGAAAGAAAAAGAAAGGAGAAAAGGACTTAACATACGAATGATTGCACCTACAGTTCTTCACAGCATGGAGCGACAGAGTGCATATAGTTAAGTACTTCTATAAAATCCATTGATTTTCCAAACTGCTTCATCATAAGTACAAAAAGAAAATTGATGCATGATTTCCAATAGGCAGCTCGAAGACTTGAAAGTACTGAAAGGATTTAACAGAATAGATCAGGTTTTTTTTTGGTTGTTGTTTTTTTATGAATGTCATAGCCAGGCTGATTCGTTTGATCATTTCAGACCAGTTGAAGCTGCTCTTAATTAAAGGTAATTACATACTGCACCTCGGGAAAAACCCCCCCCACATTTTGGTTAAGGCGATTTCTTAATTAAAATAAATTTAAGTAATTAACTCAAGCGGCAGGACCGCGGTAGGTAGCAACAGGATTTATGAAAAAGGTATCTTTTTAAATGTATAAATTCCAGCCTACATACCTGTGTTGAAAAATACATGGCTAAAAGCAGAAGTCCAATGTATGCAACTAGAACTTTAGGCATCTTTTCGTCGCCTCTGTTCCCTTCGTTCTTAGTCCAAATTACTGCGGTGGATGCGAGACAGCGGGCTTTTATACGACCCGTGATTGATGCGTGACGTGAGCATGTCGGCCCCGCCCCCCACGAAAGACGAGAAGATTCTATTAGGGTCTCAGTACAGGTGGAGTGGGTGAGAGAGAGAAAGTTTCTTCCTGATGCCTTTTCCATCCATAAATTGTTCAGGATTCAGATAGCTTTTTTGAATGATCCACAGAATTTATCTTTTTTTAATTGTAAGCGATATGCATTTACAACATTTACATCAGCTGTATTCATAACCCTATATTCTAGGTACATTGTGCATATTATTTTAGGAAATAGTAAACATATTAGGAATTAATATTGATATGCATTAATTAACATGGCTTTAATATGCCGTGAGGGGAAACGAGGACATCGGGTCTTTTTAAAGAGCGTTGAACAGGTGGAATCCGGGAGCTGGTCGATTCGGGGAGTAACAATGACCTCAAGTGGCTGCCCCTGTAAATGCTACTAATTGTCCTGCAGCACTACAGTTTTACGCGCCATGTACAGTAGCCTTTATGTCTAATACTAATGATATTAATGTACAAAAATACAATATATTTCATACAAACCAGAGATAGTAAAAATCATTTTAAAAACATGTATAAAGCATTAAGTATGGAGTAAGGCGTAACCCTGGACGCATTTTCTGCCCGCTAGATGGCGCTTTAAAGTGAGAACTAATTTCAACAAACACCTGTACATTTCTTGAAATGACCATACATTCGGATATTTGGACCTTACTAAATATATTGTCGTCATATTTTTATGTGTATATTCTTTTAAATTAAGTTTTAATATCATAGCATAACTATCAAATATCAGGGAACTTACTTGTAATGTAAGAATTGCTGTATGTATGGCAGTAGTCTTTCTATTAACTATTAGCTATAAACAATTATTTTCATTCAGAGATATTAACTCCATCCATCCATCTTCTACCGCTTATCCGGATATTAACTCACATTTTTTATATTATAAGTGAGAGTGGACAGGTGGGTGGGTGAATGTATTTATTTTCACTTTGTGTTTTTATTCCTTTTTATTTCAGTTCCAGTCTTGTCTTGGTGGTGAAGTTATATACTGTATGTCATCATATCATCATTTTTAAATACGAGTAAAGTCAGCACAACAATATTTAAAGTTTATTAAAATGTTTAAGGTAAAACAAAATATCTGCACCGATAGAAAGGACACACAATGTAATGAAAGTGCATATTTAAAGCAAAACAAAAACAAACAAAAAAAACCCTGGTTGACAGGACACATGGCCGCAGCCTTGGAAATCGAGGGATTGATTCTATTTGAATCTCTATTTACAGACATGTAACTGAAAATGTTTTAAACACAAAGCGTTTAAAGTAAAGCCAAAACGTTTTAGCTTTAAAAAATCTCAGCCCTAGCGCTGCTTAAACCAAACGCGTTTCGTCGCCACTGGGTCCCTTTTGGCCACCGTAGTTTGGTCCGTCACTGTAATAGTTCCGCCGTGAAGTAAGGTGGAGGAGTTGTTTCTGATGAGGACACGGAACTAGACGCTCGGCGTGTGTGAGTGTGAGTTGGTTCGTTTTCACACTGTTCCCCACATGCAGATGTTGCGGGTTTGGGCGGCGGGGGCCCCGCTGCTGAGGGCTGCCCGTGTGAGGCCTGTCCACTGGAGCAGCAGCGCGGCGGTGTTGTATAGCGGAGGTCCAGGAGAGGTGAAAGTGAAGAGGAACAACAACAACAACAACAACAACAACAAAAACAACAACAACGTGCTGCTGCCGCGCACCGCCTTCCCCATGAAGCACAGCGCCGAGAGAGTAGCGCAGCTGGAGGAGCAGATACAGCGGGTCTGGACCTGCATTTACACCCCTCTCTCTCTCTCTCTCTCTTCCTCTTCCTCTCCCTCCCTCCCTCTCTCTCTCTGTGTCTGTCTGTCTGTCTCTCTCTCTCTCTGTCTGTCTGTCTGTCTGTCTGTCTGTCTGTCTCTCTCTCTCTCTCTCTCTCTCTCTCTCTCTCTCTCTCTCTCTCTCTCTCTGTCTGTCTGTCTGTCTGTCTCTCTCTCTCTCTCTCTCTCTCTCTCTGTCCTGTCTGTCTGTCTGTCTGTCTGTCTCTCTCTCTCTGTCTGTCTGTCTGTCTGTCTCTCTCTCTCTCTCTCTCTCCCTAATATCTGTCTGTCTCTGTCTCTGTCTCTCACTTACGCTTTCTCTTTCTCTCTCTCTCTCTCTCTGTATGTCTGTCACTTTTTATTTATCCTCTCTCTCTCTCTCTCTCTCTCTCTCTCTCTCTCTCTCTGTATGTCTCACTTTGTTTATCTACTCTCTCTGTCTCTCTCTCTCTGTTTGTCTCTCACTTTGTTTATCCTCTCTCTCTCTCTCTCTCTCTCTCTCTCTCTCTCTCTCTCTCTCTCTCTCTCTGTATGTCTCTCACTTTGTTTATCCTCTCTCTCTCTCTCTCTCTCTCTCTCTCTGTATGTCTCTCACTTTGTTTATCTACTCTCTCTGTCTCTCTCTCTCTGTTTGTCTCTCACTTTGTTTATCCTCTCTCTCTCTCTCTCTCTCTCCTCTCTCTCTCTCTCTCTCTCTGTATGTCTCTCCCTTTGTTTATCCTCTCTCTCTCTCTCTCTCTCTCTCTCTCTCTCTCTCTCTCTCTCTCTCTCTGTATGTCTCTCGCTGTGTTTATCTACTCTCTCTGTCTCTCTCTCTCTGTTTGTCTCTCACTTTGTTTATCCTCTCTCTCTCTCTCTCTCTCTCTCTCTCTGTATGTCTCTCACTTTGTTTATCTACTCTCTCTCTCTGTATGTCTCTCACTTTGTTTATCCTCTCTCTCTCTCTCTCTCTCTCTCTCTCTGTATGTCTCTCTCACTTCCCATTTTATCTCTCTCTCTCTCTGTATGTCTCTCACTTTGTTTATCCTCTCTCTCTCTCTCTCTCTCTCTCTCTGTATGTCTCTCACTTTGTTTATCTACTCTCTCTGTCTCTCTCTCTCTGTATCTCTCTCTCTCTCTGTTTGTCTCTCACAGTAAATTAACTTTTATTGCTAATATATATGTCGTGGATATATAGCATTTTTGATTAAGCTCATGTCAGTTTGTTTAATAAATGTTGAAAAATCAAAATATGGATTTGATATTATTTTTATGATATTACAAACTCATGATGAAATGTTGGAATTTGAAACGAAAATGTTAGATGGATCATGTGACCTTGTGAATCGAGGAATCCAATTTGGTGGGAAATCAGCAACGATACCCAGCCCTAGAAAACAGTGGTTTTCATGCAACCAGTTATTGAGAAAGAAAACAGTTTTTTCTCAATTTAACAATTGTGGATTTATTGCGTTTTGGAACTAAATTCTTCATTTGTTCTGAAGCAAGAATTTAAGAGAATTAAAAATGGCCAAATAGATGAAAAGCATTTTAAAATCAGCAATGTCTCCCCATTTACTGGATAAAAATTTCTCCCAGCATTAATCTAGGTCACAGTGACGTGCCCTAATGCCAACTTGACCTCCCATTCTTTCAGTTTTTTCATGACATGTCCTAGAGAATAACTCATAGTGTAAAAACCATAAATGATGGATTATCTACTGATGTATGGTTTTTCTGAAGTGTAGACAAAATAGAAAAATAGTGAACCGAACCGAAAATCGTGACCCGAAACCGTGATACGAACCGAACCGTGGATTTTGTGAACCGTTCCATCCCTACCCTCCATCTATCTTTCTGTCTGTCTGTCTTCTCTCCCTTGCTCTGTTTGCAAACGTGTCTCTCTGAGCGTTTATCTATTTCCCTCTCCCTCTATGTCACACACACTCGCTCTCTGAATGTAATCCTCAAATTAAAAATTAAAACTATTTTTGTGTTAAAAATGTATAGATATTTCTAATGATTGTTTTGTGTTCACAAGTATCTTAGGGAGGTTAAATACAAGCAAACCCAAATGTTCATAGCGCAAGTATGACTGTGCATGTTCTCATTCGTCCAGGACATGGTAATGCGGAGAATTTAAATAGAAGGCAACTGGTTTCTTTCAAGGTTCTTCAAGACGTTCTACCTCTCATCCTATAGGCTTCATCCCTTCATTAATAGCAACACCTGACAAAATTACAATGAAATGGAGAGCCAGAAAGAAAGGAAGAAACTTGCAAAGAAATTTGAAGTTCCGTGTACTTGAAATTTTCTTGTCTAGGACTGTGAGTTAGAACGGCTATGCGCTGAGAGAGAGAAATAGAAAAAGGGATTCTGTCTGCGGCGGCCCTCATAAGCGGCGGCGCTCGCCGGCCAGCGCTCAACAAGGTGACCCAGATACTCGCCGGTGTATTTGACATATTAATTTTCCACAAAAATCTATTCATTTCTAGCTGGATTATGGCTTTTTCCTACTCTTGACGATTCTCATCGGTTTCATGAGGACTACTCGAGTTTTATTTCACGCTTTTAGAGCGTTTGATGTCTAGAAATAAAATTGTGGCAGGGAATGTCACCTGCAAATTGATTAGGCTCTTGTCTTGCACAGATCCTGAAGGACATCCGGAACCGCTTCGAGATGCTGAGGGGCAGGAGGGTGCACTACGATGCCC
>JAVGVS010000726.1:55000-123765 GCA_032718565.1 Distichodus sexfasciatus
CACTAACCCCACTAGTAAATGACAGGATTACTGTGTGTGTGTGTTTCAGAGTAAAGCAGGAGCGTTGACTGATTATGAGCGTGGGGAGGATGTGTTGGACATCTGGTTTGACAGCGGAACGTCATGGGCAGCTGTGCTACCGGGTAGGTCAGCATGAAGTGTGTGTGTGCGTTTGTGTGTGCCGTGTTTTATGCGTTGTGGGACCTTTTTGTGAGAAATGACTATCGAAAATGTACATGTTTTATTTGAGAAACTAAAAGAGGTAAAAAGATGTGCATTTGGTTACTGAGGTTAGGATTAGGATTAGGATTAGCTGTAGAATTACACACACTACCAGTCAAAAGTTTGGACACACCTTCCCATTCAATGTTTTATTCTTTATTATGACTATTTACACTGTAGATTCCTATGAATGAACACATATGGAATTATGTAGTAAACAAAAAGTGTGAAATAACCCAGAACATGTTTTATATCTTAGATTCTTGAAAATAATCACCCTTTGCTTTGATCACTGCTTTGCACACTCTTGGCATTCTCTCGATGAGCTTCATGAGGTAGTCACCTGAAATGGTTTTCCAACAGTCTTGAAGGACTTCCCACAGATGCTGAGCACTTGTTGGCCCTTTTGCCTTCACTCTGCGGTCCATCTCATCCCAAACCATCTCGATTGGGTTTGGTCAGGTGACTGTGGAGGCCAGGCCATGTGGTGCAGCACTCCATCACTCTCCTTCTGGGTCAAATAGCCCTTACACAGGTCATTCATAGTTTTGATGCCTTTAGTGAGAATCTACAATGTAAATAGTAATGAAAATAAAGAAGAAACATTGAACGGGAAGGTGTGTCCAAACTGTTGACTGGTACTGTACTGGTACTGTACATGTAGTCATTATGGCAGGCTATAGAATGTCCCCACAAAGATAGTTGTACAAGTTTGTGTTTATTTCGGGGAGGAACATTGCGTCCCAGTTTGGTTTTTGCTGGTCTTTTGTATTAGAACAGATGCAACTAATCGAGCAGGAAGTTACAGAAATGGTTACCAAGTTACGATGGTTGGACTTCAGTTATTTTTATCTTACAATGACGACAGTGATGAGGCAAAATTGTGAAAAGAAGAAGTAATTTTACGTTTCGCACGGCAGGTGCACGTTGCAGCGCATGTGCTACGATATGCTGGGACACATTGAGTCAACTTTTAAAATCAGATCAGGTGCTGATCAGACGCCTTACGTTTTCTGACGTTCCTTCGTTTCCTCTCTCTTTTTTGTCAGAGGCGGACCCTCGTGCCGACGTCTACTTGGAAGGTAAAGATCAGATCGGTGGCTGGTTCCAGTCTTCGCTGCTCACCAGTGTGGCCGTCCGCAACAAGGCTCCCTACAGGTGTGTGTGTGTGCATGCGAGGTTGTTGCACAGAATTACACACTGTATCTGATACCGAGTTTATTTATTGTGTGTGTGTGTGTGTGTGTGTGTGTGTGTTACAGGACTCTCGTGGTCCATGGTTTTACGATCAGTGAGAAGGGAGAAAAGATGTCCAAGTCTCTCGGCAACGTTGTCGACCCGGACGTCATTATTAAGGGTGGTGTGGTACGGCGGTCCTCCCTTTCTCCTTCCCTCCTTTAACCTTCTGTAAGAACTTGTATATTACATTTATATATCAAACTAATATACGTAATATTCTCTCTCTCTCTCTCTCTCTCCCTCCCTCTCTCCGTCAGGACTCTCCTGCGTACGGCGCCGACGTGTTGAGGTGGTGGGTCGCAGAGTCCAACGTGTTCTCTGAAGTCCAGATCGGCCCCAAAGCGCTGAACGCAGCGAGGGAAAATATCAACAAGGTTGAACACACACACCCACCTTACAGCTGTGCACTCATCCTTAGTGTCTACATTCTGAATGTTGCTTCTCTCTCTCGTAGTTGAGGAACACGCTGCGGTTCTTGCTGGGGAACCTGCAGGGATTTGACCCTCGCTCTCAGGTGGTGAACATTAAGGACATGCACTACATCGACCAGTACATGCTCCACGTGCTCCGGGAATACAGCATCAAGGTGTGTGTTGGGACGCATACTTTTGTGTGTTTAATGTTCTCTGTTTTAGAGGTAATACAAGACTTGTCAGACAATAATTGTTGGGTGTGTGTGTGTGTGTGCGCAGGTGACGGATGCATACAGTGAGTTTGATTTTGGGCGGGTGATCCGCCTCCTCCAGGCTTTCATCACCAGAGAACTGTCCAGCTTCTATTTCAGCATCATTAAAGACAGGTAGGTGCACACTAGGGCTGTAACGGCATGCGATATGAAACCGAAATCGCGACACTCAAATCCACGAACCTGTGTGAGAAGGCAGAATCGCGACGCACCCCTTCCAACTCCCAGAGTTATCCTTCCTGTCCAGATCCAATGCTACCACATCTTTAAATGACTATTAGTATTATTTGAAGTTACCATTATAAAATACTAGGGACGCACCGATCGATCGGCCAGCGATCGGTGATCGGCCGATCACTCACACGTATTGCCGATTTCAAACCGATCTTGCGTATGCGCATTACTTGCAGTGCAGCCACGCGCGCATTCAGGCAGCGTTCACATGTACGCTCAACGGAGGCGTTTCTCATTCACTTTGAATGGGGTGACATCGTGCGGCGACGAAATGAATTTTGGGTGCGTGAGTACGGCGTCGCATCAACGCCAAAACTAGAGCGCGCAAAATGGCTTGCGTAAATTTCAAAGTCGCGCGCGCAAATGTGAAACTCGAGAGCACAAAATTAAGAATCGAGTGCGCGGTTGTGATAATATTGCCCGCGAACTGTATTTTTCCTCTCGCGAATGTCTTTTTTTCCTCTCGATGTGTTAAATGTACTCGTGCGCAAAGTAGATTACCGACGACCCTCACCCCCAAAAAAGGAATCGTGATACGAACCGAATTGTGGATTTGGTGTATCGTTACAGCCCTAGTGCACACACACACACACTTTTAATCTTCGTGAGTTATATGTGAAGGTGAATTTCATCATCATGTGTAAGTAGGTGTGTGTGTTTGTCTGCGTCTAGAACTTTCTATTCAGGACTGCACCTTTAATCGGTCCGTTAACCTCCCCAGGCTGTACTGTGATGCTGAAAACTCTGTGGGTCGGAGGTCATGTCAGACGGTTCTAGAGGAGATCCTGGACGGAGTGCTGCGCTCCGTTGCCCCCATCCTGCCCCACCTGGCCGAGGAGGTGTACCAGCACGCGCCGGGGCACGACGGTACGTCCACGGGCGCTGTTACTTTTCTGCTTTATTGTCCCTCTGTCCCACTTCCGTCCTCTTTCCCTACTCTCCTGACCTGCCCTTTCTCCGTCCTTCACGCCCTCGTCTCATCCCTCTCTCCGTCCTCCTTTAGAGGGTGAGACGGTGTTCCGTAGCGGCTGGATGAAGAGCAGCTCGTTGTGGAGGAAGCCTGGTTTGGAGGAGGCGGTGGAGGGAGCATGTGCTGTGAGAGACTCCTTCCTGTCCTCCATCCCGGGACGCAACGCCCTGGAGTACGACCTCACCATCGCCGTTGAGCCCGGCCTCTTCTTCGAGCTCATGGAGGTAAAGCCACACCGGGGAACAACACTAGCTACCTACTTCAAGTCAGACTTTATCACTTCAATAAATACATTTGAACAATAAAGTCACTAAACGCCAGGTTAAAAGAGAAACCACTTCCTGTCCCCAGTCTCTCCAGGAGGAGCCGGTCTCCAGCACCTCACAGCTGTGTGAACTCATGATGGTGTCGCGCACCACCTTGACCGGCTCGCTCCCCGGCAACCTGCCTGACGACGCCGTCACCAGCAGCGGCACTTTCCTCATCAACCTGGAAGGTGGGGAAACCGATATTTGCTTTGCTGATTCCACTCGTAAACGTAACTGCGTCCCGCCCCAAACTAACGCGCCCCTCTTTTCTTTTCGTCCCTCTCCCCGTTTTTAGATGGCATGATCCAGGAAGAGAGCGCCTTCTCCATCGCCGCCGTCCCCATCTCCCTGTCCCGCTGCCCGCGCTGTCGCCGGTACACCTCCGACCAGCCCGACTGCCCCTGTCCTCGCTGCCAAGACGTGCTCAAGACCTTACCGTGAAAAACGGAGGAGAACCAAATGCTGCACGCGGACCTGCCGCAGCTCGGAACGCTTCGTGGCCAAATTTCCTGTTGCAAATGATGGGGTTTCTCAAAGGCCTGAAAGACTGAGACATTTAAAGACGAGCCTGGGAACGTTAAAGGAGTGGATCCTGATATGGCGCTCTCTAGCGTGACCTGTGTTTTTATAGATACACATCGTCCCAGATACCTCCGAGAATTGACGCTTGGAATTTTAAGGACTTTGAGTAACTACAAAAACAGCTCACACTCGAGACAGTTCTGAACATTTGGAATGTGTAGTTCGCGTTCGTACATTAATTTCTCTCTGGGAGACTTACCTGCAAACCCTGTGTTGGCTCACAGTTGTGTTGGTCATAATAAAGTATTTTTTGCCTGTTGGTTAAGCTTTTACAAGTCAGATTTTATTTTCTATTTCGTGCCTGTGTAAAAATAAGGAAAAGCAGTGACAGTTTTACCAACACAAAATAAGCTGCAGCACATTTACGTTGAAAACTACATTCCCATGCCTGAGACAGTAGATATGGACAGAGGGAGGGAGCGAGAGAGAGAGAGAGAGAAGTGGACAGTAAGGAGATTGCAGTAGCAGAAAATACAAAGAAACAGGTGAGAAATAACACAAAAAAGTTGTACATAAAACGAGTCCTGTTTTAGCTCAAAACAAAGACAGTAAAGTGTATAAAAGCGCTGCAGCTGTGTTTCGTGTCCCACTCCGTCCCCTCTGTCCAGTCTGTACACTGCGTGTGATTAAGGTCCTGCATATTTGGGGGAAGCAGCACAAAGTTCCTCAGTAAGGCTTCAGATCCAAACACGGCTCGGCGTCCACCAGGCAATGCATAGAATTATATACACTCATCTACCTTCATCCCTCCTTCCTTCCTCCAATTCTGCTCCTCTCGCTCCCTCTCCCTCATCTAACCATCTCCACCTCTGTCCCGTCCTCCATCCCAAACCCTGCTCAGGTCAGTTCCTCGCGGCTCAGACTTAAAAGCGCTCGGGTGTAAAAACTGATTTCTTAATGAAACACATTTCGGTTAAACGATGTTTCCTCTGGATTGTAGGGGTTTGAGACGTGGAGCTGACGACTAAAAAGACGTTAAAACTTTTTTTAATTTTTGCTAAGGAAGAGTCTGAGCTGAAACTGACCTTTTCCCTAGCTCTCCCTGTCCCTCTCTCGTCCACTCACTTCTTTTCTCTTTCTCTTCACTGGTCGTGCTGCAGCGAGTCGACGGTCTCCAGCAGGTGCAGTGCCAGGCTGTACTGGGCATGGTTCTCGGGCAGCATCTCGATCACTTGGCTCACCAGCCGGCTGCTCTGGCGCAGGGGCACCAGTGGGCATCGCAGCTCACCCGGGTCCTGCAGAGGAAAGCGTGTGAGTGTGAGTGAATTCTGAAGTTTTGTGATTTGCTATATTTGCGACGAGATGTTTCCCAACATTTTAGAAAAATAAAGTTTTCTGTTATATTAATCACACTGTATCATACATGAAGTTAAAATAAAGCATAAACAAAAAGGAATAACAATCTCAACATTATATTAATTGAATATTAACTTTTTTAAGTGTTATAAAATGATGCAAACTTTTCCTTAAGTTTTAAAAGAATTTCTAAATTTGCCTTAAGCATTAAAAATGTATAAAATTTTGCTTTGTCCAAAAAGGTCTAAAATTTGTCTCAACACTAAAGATTGTTTAAAATTGCCTTATTAAAATAAAAAGTTATTAAAAGTACTTAAATGAATCAAAAATTCACGTAAAATCTTAACACGAAAAGTATTAAAAAACATCAGTTTAAAGTCTTTTTAGATTTTACGATCTAACTTTTTTAAATATATAAAAAATGTAAAATTCACTTGAAAATGATCTTGATTGATCTTAAATATTAAAAGAATGTATAAAAGTTGTTTTAAAAAAAGTAATATATAACAAAGTATAAAATAATGATCTAAATATGCCCTATGTTTTAAAAGAATATACTTTTTGCATGCTATTTGAAACAATTTTGAGTAAAAATGTTCTATTTTTGCTGTGAGTATTAAAAGAATAAAGGCACTTTGGTTACATTTTGTTTGAGGTTTTAAAGAGCTGCAGTTTACTGTGGTTTTGATAACGAGCAGCGACTAAGTGCTGCTACTCACCATGGCTTTGAGCCAGGTGCAGAGGGTCGGGGGCAGGCGAGCCAGCAGCTCCATAGTGGCTTTGGTCTGAGTTTGGGAGTGGAGAAGTGCGAAGGCCAAGCGCTGTCCGACCAGCACCAGCAGCTGAGAACCCAGAACGTCCTTATCCTCCACCTCCAGCATCACCTGACCAAAACACACGCGCACACACACACAAACACACACACACACATTTCCACATTAAAACAAACAGAACATGAAAACTCAAAACACCTTTTCTCCAATATTCAACATCCAAAATGCCAAAGTTTAAAACGTGTAACGAGTCGTTTTTCCCATTTCCTCATTTTGTGCTCAAATGTAAAAAACCAAACAGAAAACGCACTATATTTGGGGTTTTACTGAACGCAAAGCATTGCATTAAATAAAAAAAAAAAAAGATTTGTAAAAATTACTAACACTGACTCAGGTTTTAATAAAATATCCAAACATTGTCTTTGGTGTTTAGAATTTCTAACATTTACGTGTTAAAAAATACGTTAAACTCACCTCAAGTATGTAAAAAAACAACGACAAATGTTTATTTAATACTAAATGAATTCATAATGGCTTTAGTGTTAACAGAGGCTTAAATTTGGAAATTTTCAACTGTTCTTAATTTTTTAAAAATTGCCTAAATTTTGCCTTAAGTACAAAAAATGATGTCAAATCTGAATATAGAAAATCAAGAATAAAACAAATCAGCCTAATTTTCCATTCTGTCCATATTTCATTTGAATGCAAAATGGGGAATTGGAAAAGGAACTGCTATTGATTTTTGGTCCATGTTAACACTCTGTAAACACTCTGCACATGCTACAAGCCTTATTTACACATATAAAAAATATTTTTTCTTATTTTTATAGATTTTTTGAGTGTTTATCTAAATGTCCTGAAAGCAGTTTGAGGTCACTGGGGCAAGTGGCTTTAGAGAACAGTAGATTTGTTTAAATATGTACTCTATATTTAAAAAAATCTATAAAAATAAGAAAAAAAATATTTTTTTATAAATAAGCCTTGAAGCATGTGCAGAGTTTTTATTGGACAAAAAGATGTTTTTTGGGGGTTTTGGATTTTAACGTGAAAAACAAACGAGCACACGATACATGGATTTATTAGCTCTGTGTGTGTGCGTGTGTGTGTGTGTGTGTGTGAGCATGTGCGTGTCAGCGTGTGTGTGAGCATGTGCATGTGTGTGTGAGCGTGTGTGTGTGAGCGTGTGCGTGTGAGCGTGTGTGTGTGCATGTGCGTGTGTGTGTGAGCATGTGCGTGTGTGTGTGAGTGTGAGTGTGTGTGTGAGCGTGTGCGTGTGTGTGTGAGCATGTGCGTGTGTGTGTGAGCGTGTGTGTGAGCATGTGCGTGTGTGTGTGAGCGTGTGTGTGAGCGTGTGTGTGTGAGCATGTGCGTGTGTGTGTGAGCATGTGCGTGTGTGTGTGAGCGTGTGTGTGTGAGCATGTGCGTGTGTGTGTGAGCATGTGCGTGTGTGTGTGAGCATGTGCGTGTGTATGTGAGCGTGTGTGTGTGAGCGTGTGTGTGTGAGCGTGTGTGTGTGTGAGCGTGTGTGTGTGGGTGTACCTCCTCTGCGCGCAGGTCCAGCCCTTGGTTGTACAGTTCCCACACCAGGTGTCTGCGCAGTGTGTCCACGTTGACCTGCAGCAGCGAGGCCAGCTCCATGGTAACTGCAGGCCACGCCCCATCCACGCCCACTTTCCCCAGGCCACGCACCTCTGCCTCGTCCACCGCCTTCACCCAGCCGGTCAGCACCGACATCAAGAACTAAACCCAGAACGAGAGAAAGGGAATATTTCCTTTCCAAAAATTCTTTTTTAATGCAAGTTGTATGCGTTTTATACATGTGTATGTAGTCTTTGTAAAATGAGTCTGACCTCCTGCCTGATGGCCACCAGATTTGGGTCCATGTCTCCACTGGGCAAGAGCTGGATGGTGGTCAAGTCTCGGAAAAAGGCATTTTTACCCTGTGGGAGGCGGAAGAGTGTGAAAATAACACGACTTAAGACATGCAGGTCTCATCTTCTGCACGACATCTCAAGAATCTGTCACCACAGAAGCTGCTCAGCGTCTAGTCCAGTATCTAAGTCATCTCTAAACTGACCGCTGCTACTTTCTACTGGCTGGACGGCTCTTAGTGCATGCACACACACACACACACACACAATCGTACTGACCTTGGTGTCGAAGAGGCTGAGGGGTTTGAGGCGCAGCGTGAAGGTCATGGCGGCGTGCAGCAGTGAGGCCAGCAGGACGTGGTGCTGCACCAGCGGGTAGTGGATACTCCTCTGCTGCAGCGCCAGCTCCGAGATGGAGGCCGGACCCTGGGCCCCGCTCCACACCTCCTCCGCACACACCGCCGGTACACACTCCTCCTCCTCCACGCCCGAGTCCGCCTGCCAGCACCGGCACAAAATCCTGCCGTCATTTCCACGTTAGCATACGACATCTACACGGTTCATAACGCAGTCATAGATCTACATGCTACAGTTCTTCATAATGCACACAATTACATCATCGTGCTTAACCACACGCCCACATAATTATCAACCATTTTCATATTTCCACATAATTACCGTCAAATGTGTAATGCAGATGATACAAGTGAACATCGACCAAAAATTCTTAATGTATTCCCCCTACAAAATGATGCATGTATATACCGTATACAGACCATAATTATGTATAATGTGTAACTTGATAATTTACATGCACATAACATCATCATTATACAGGTATTCGTCTCCATAACTACACGATTATGTGTAATGGATGTACAAATGAATATTACTCATTTCGTGATGTCTTTATCAGTCATACATGCATGTAAAGTGTGGATCTGAGTATGAAATGCATTCGATATTAAGCACCGCTCACTTTATCGGCGAAGCAGAAGTTTATTCAAACGTTGTTAAAAGGTGCGAACGGCGAATCTGCTCTTTCGTTCATTTTCAAATTGAGTTTTAACTTTTTAAAAGAACAAATGGCCCTGAAAATCTCATGGATCAAGACAAAAAACTTCAATAAAATTTCTGCTTTACTGTTAAATGCTAATTCTGCGCTAATTATTAGGGGTCCAAGCAAGACGTGCTGCGGACTTGTCCCGGTGCCATAACAGAGCTTTTATGTAATTGTTTTTGCTAATTCTGACTTCTGATTCACTCACTCTTTCTTTGACGCTCACTGACGCATTCCTGCCTTTTGCTTGGACCCCGCTCTTTCCTACTTGCAGCTATATTTTTAATAATTAGTATTGCTAAATTATTAAACTTAGCGTCAGCATTTGCCTGAAAACAGAAATAACTAGTGAGGAATAAACGCGCTTGCGAGCTTTTAATCGTTAGCTTGGTTACCTACAATATTAGCTCAAATCCATAACCTACCGTCTATTTCTCTAACCATTTTGATAGTTAACACGTTCATGTCGCATTGTTTTTCTATTTACACTTACAAAGTCCAGATTCCATTCCAGATCTACAGTACTGTGCAAAGGTTTTAAGCAGGTGTGAAAAAATGCTGTAAACAAAGAATGCTTTCAAAAATGGAAGTGTTAATCATTTATTTTCATCAATCAACAAAATGCAGTGAATGAACAAAAGAGAAATCTAAATCAAATCAATATTTGGTGTGACCAGCCTTTGCCTTCAAAACAGCATCAATTCTTCTAGGTTCACTTGCACACAGTTTTTGAAGGAACTCGGCTGGTAGGTTGTTCCAAACATCTTGGAGAACTAACCACAGATCTATAATCCTATAATCCTACAAAATAATATAATGACTATAATCCTACAAAATCCCTGACTTTGTGCAAGTGTACCTATAAGAATTGATGCTGGTTTGAAGGCAAAAGGTAGTAACACCAAATATTGATTTGATTTAGATTTTTCTTTTGTTCGCTCACTTTGCATTTTTTAAATTGATAAAAATAAACAATCATTATTTATATTTCTGAAAGCATTCTTTGTTTACAGCATTTTTTCACACCTGCCTAAAACTTCTGCACAGTAGTGTATGTGTGTAGAAGACATTGGTATTTTGAAAAAGGCATGCTGCTTTAGTTATTGCTGGACTGTATGAGAGTCCTGCATGTGCATTTCCGTTCCTGACCGGTCCTTACTTTGGATAAAAAAGGGAAAATGGGGATTAAAGAGAGAGAAGAGACCTCCATCAGAGTGTGCAGCAGCTGAACACAGGAGCTCAGGAAACTGGTCACGGCTGTGTCACCCATCCCCACGTCCTACACACACACACACACACACACACACACACACACACATATATACATGCACACTCATGTAAAAAATAAAATCCCTTTTTTTGAATGAGGAAAAAAAAAAATCCCTCCAATAAAATGACACTGATTCATTGAGAAGGGAATCACAAAAACTCACCCGCCTGCAAAGTCTGTCTTTGGGAGCCTTTCCAACCTGGGAGAGAGAAAAACATAAACATCAGCCATTATTCATAAAACATCACAGTAAAAACAAAAAAATAAAAAAATAAAAACATCGACACACAGACACTAACTTTTTCCATCAAGAAGGCAGCAGCGGAAAAGCGCTTGACGATGAAAGTGTTCCACATCATCGAGCTGATTCCTAAATAAAACAGTGAGAAAACAAGAGGCTGAGCGATGTGACCTCAAACCAATATCACGATTAACTGGAGATTTTACCTCAATTATGATTTTGTTTTGATTATTTTTGTTGCTTTTTGTTCTTTACTTCACTGACAAGGTTTTTACAGTAAATGCTCAACTTCTTCTTCCTCTTTCGGCTTTTCCCTTCAGGGGTCGCCACTGCGTCCTCTACCCTCACACCAACTAACGTCATGTTCTCTTTCACCACATCCATAAATCTCCTTTTTGGTCTTCCTCTCAGCCTCCTGCCTGGTGGCTCCAACCTCAGCATCCTTCTACCTATGTACTCATTGTCTCTCCTCTGGACGTGTCCAAACCATCTCAGTCTGGCCTCTATGACTTTATCTCCAAAACATCTAACATGAGCTGTCCCTCTGATGAACTCATTCCTGATCCTATCCATCCTCGTCACTCCCAAAGAGAACCTCAACATCTTAAACTCTACAACCTCCAGTTCTGCCTCCTGTCTTTTCCTCATTGGCACGGTCTCTACCATCATGGGCAATAATGTTGATTATGTCAATTAGGGGTTTTGAACGTTGATTTTGATTCATTTTTGATTAATTTCCCAACGCTAGAGACAATGCCAACTGCCATAACTGATTGTTATACATCTTCTAGAGAGAAATCTCATACCTAACTGAATGTGAGGACTGGAAATCATCTTCAGATACTCCACCGACCACTCCAGATACCGGCCCATCTGGAAGCAGGGGGAGAGAACGTTATTGCTTATTATTATCAGAACAATAACCAAACTGAATTGATAGGACAATCACAATCAAAACTGTTAAACTGTGATTACTGATGTCATAAGAGCTTTTTTGCTCATTCTGACTTCTAATTCACTGACTGCTTTTCTTTGCCACTTACTGCATCCGCTGCCATTGTGCTGCTTATTGCTACTTACGCTTGGACCCCTTGTATTGCCACTTGCGGCTATATTTGCTTGTTATTATCAGAACAATAACTTAACTGATTTGATGTGAGAATCACAATTCACTATACGCCTCGTCTGGCTTCTTCACAACTTTTATTAAGCGTGACATGAATTGAAGTCACTGTGTTAAATCAGCGTATGATATTGTCTCATCTTGTTCGCGTACGTGTGTGTGTTTGTGTGTGTGTTGTCACTTGCCTCCGGGTCTTTGTTCCACTGCACCACGTACTCCCAGCAGCAGTGAGCCCATAACGTATCGGGGGAAAGCGAGAGCGGGAAACGTTTACACACACCCGCCAGCAGCTCTGAAACGAAAACACACACAAACGAGCACGGGTCAAAAAGAAAAATATCAACATAAAGCACACACTCATAACCCACACAACGTGTCTGGTACCTTTTAACCTCTCCAACCCTTCGGCCTCGTCCTCCCCCTGCGGCAGTGGCTGTTCTCCAGGCTCTTCCGGGCCCTTCTCCTCCTCCCTCGGCTGCACAACCTCCCTCAGCTTTGCGGGAGTGACATCCTGCCTGAAGAGCAGCTTGGCGACGCTGTCGGCTACTCCTCCTGGCGGAGGCAGATGGAGGGGTGCACATGAGCACAAGTGTGTGTACCTCTGGACCCATCACATAACGAATCCAGTTTATGATGCAAACTGGACCGTTCATAACGCACTCAGCAACATTTGTGACCCTCCAGGGCAAAACCAGTCGCTTGTCGCAACGGAGGTTTCCGAGAAAAACGAGCGTTTATGTTGTGTGGGGTAAAATTGTGGATTTTTTGTTTTTAGTGTTTTGAAACAGTGGAAGGTCTATACTGTACTGTTGTGAATAAATTTGGCTGAAAAACTTACCCTTTCCATCCTAAAAACGTGACTTTCTTGAGGTGAGGAATTCAATTCCAGCAGAATGTTAAAAGTTTCTGTTTTGACCGCTCTACTTCAATATTTACGCTAAATCCACTGGTTGACTAGTGTGAAGATATTTCTCCGGAATCCATCTTCGTCTCCCGAGTTCAGTTAACCTAACGCAGGTAGGCTATCCATGTGGCTGTGAATGCAGCGTAGGCAAATGTAGCCGCGACCGCACCAAGCGTCTGTGAGTGCTACAGCGATAGTCAACTTCAAAGGCAGATTTCTCCGTTTCTCACTTGGCGTGACAGGAGAAACCCGACTCCTTTGAATGTTGATATCTCAGTCATATGTCGTCCCATTCATTTCATATAGGTATCGTTTTGAAGCTTGATTTATGCCCTTTCATGAACACATAATAACTCAATTTTGAAAATTTGCAACAAGCGACTGGTTTTGCCGTGGAGGGTCACATTTAGTCACTGAACACAAAGAGGTTTCTCACAAATAACGAACAAATAACGGAAAAAGGAAAAATGGACTCCCGAACGAGTGCATGTGGCAGAAAGCACCGCTTTCTACACCGCTACAGGCTGCACGTTTTAGAGTTGAATCAGCGTTTCTAGCGCAAAAACTGTAGGAGGACTGGTGGCGCTAAACAAAGGTGGATAACGAAGTAATGATGCGAATAGCGCATTTGCGGGCGGGAAAATGGACGGAACTCACGAGCGAGCGAGCGCACGTATCGACAACGAATGAGAGCAACATACGCCGCTACAGCCCGCACGTGTTAGAGTTGAAACAGCGTTTGTAGCGGAGTAGTGTGCCCAAAAAGTGGGTGGAATAATAATAATAATAATAATAAAATGAAGAAAAATCTTATTACATATTATGAACTACACAAAAAAATTACTACACTAAATACTATACTGAAAAAATATTAATACTCTTTATAATTTGCTAATATACTATATAGTAAAATATACTATATAGGTCAAAAGATATTAAAAATATACACTAGAATAATAATATATACTATATTACAGTTAATAGAATAGCACCATATAGTGTATAGAACAGTACTATATAGTGTATAGTATTATATGGTATATAGTGCTATATATTATATACAGTAGTAGTATTCTATACAGCACATTGTAGTATATATTACTGAATATAGAGCAGTACTACATGGTATTATACTACGGTATTGTACTACATACTATACAATAATAATTTATAGTATACGCAATGCTATAATTAAATAAAATACTCCACACTACAGCAGAAACCAATACGCTACGCTGTGAATAAATTCTGTACAGTGTGTAGTGTGTAGCCTGCTTTAAGAGAGTGTGTGTGTGTGTGTGTGTGTTTTTGTGTGTGTGTGTGTGCGGTTGCGTGTGAGTACCTGTCCCGCTCTCCAGCAGGGATTTGACGGAGACGCGCTGCACGGCGCCCCCCACTGAGCCCTGAGGGGACGGCAAGCTGAGCAGCGTCTGCAGCGCTAAAACATCCTCCAGCTGCCTCACACACACCTCCCACTGCTCCAGCTCCAGCGACACACACTCCCAGTCCGCCTGGAACTGCACACACACACACACACGCACGGTGATGTGACCTCAAATTAAATATTCTAAGGGGACAGTGTATAAACACACGCAAAGGACTAACAGAATTTTTGCAAAATGTGAATTTGAAAAACAGTCGACATAAATACTTTCATTTTTAACAAATAATCAATAGAATTACGTCAATTATAGATTTCGATTCGGCCTCACTCATTTACTTGCACACTCACACACTCACTCTCACACACACACACTCACCTTGCTCTCGGCCAGGCTGGTGATGGAGTTCTTGGCGGCGCGCTGAGCCACGAAGGCGGCCAGCAGGGAGCCGCCGGAGCTCTCGGACTGAACGCAGGCGTTTCGCACCTGCTGCCACCAGGGGGAGACGCACTGCACGTCCCACGAATCGTCCACCGCTCCTACACACACACACACACACACACACACACACACCCACACCAAAATAAGACCGCTGTAACCTGAAAAATATCCACACAGACAAACACACACTAATCCTGAATCCTAAATACTTGAATTTGGTAGAATTTTCAAATACTTACCCAACTGCCTTAATATGTTAACGATAAACAAAATAAATGTCTGTTAAACTAAACAGTCAACATGTTGTATTGTCTCCTGCTGCACTACATCCTGCAGAGGAACCTTTCTAGAGCTTAGTGCTGCTGACCTGACAAGACTGTGGTAAAGCTAAAGACACACACCTTTCATGGAGCTGAGTGTGTTGAGGAGCTTGTGCAGGTTCCTGATGGCGTCGGCTCTCTTCAACACCTCTCGCTCTCTATTCAGCCAAACAGTAAGCAGCAGAGACTGAGGAAAAAAAACAACACAGTGACCAGAAGATTTGGTCAATTTAGAGCGGTCAAAACCTCACTTCCAGAGCGTTAAAAGTTGAATGGAAGAAAATGATGGGGTTCGAGGCCCATAATTACTGAAAGCGAGTGACTGTCATCGTGAACACAGCACAGCACACAGTGCACCACAACCAAATGCGACCTCTGCATTTAACCCATCCGCGAAGGAGCAGTGGGCGGCTAACAAGCGCCGGCGGAGCAGTGCTTGGGGACGGTACCTTGCTCATGAGCACCTCAGTGGTAACTTTACCCGCCCTGGATTCGAACCTGCGACCTTCTGATCACGGGGCGAACACCCTACCGTTACGCCAGCAACTGCCCCAAATCGAACATTTCTCTCAACTCACCAGCAGCTGCTGAGGACTGATTCCACTCTGCTGTAGCGTCTCACACACTCGCTCCAGGGGGCTCTGGCCTGAGAGACAACCCCAGAAAAGGAAACTACCTGAAACACACAAACACACACGAACACACACACACAAACTTACAAAGCGATCTCGACACAATGGTGGTGTGACCACACACGTCGCATACTCTTACGTTCAATCAACTGGGAAAACCAGAGGACGAACTTTACAGATGTTTCTTAACCCGTTTGGGACGGAGATAAAAAATAAATAAATAAATAACGGGAAGGTGTTGACCGTTTCATACCTAGCTGCGTCCAGTCGTGTTCGGGGCCCCTGACCACGCGCAGCTCTCCTCCCTCACACTGCAGCTGGGACAGGAAGGCTCGCACGGGGAGCGCTGCCTCTCCGGGCTGCTGGGCGAAGGAGACGCTGGGGCGGGAGTTGAGCTGGGCGTAGCGGCGCAGGAGCGGCCCGACTCGAGCCAAGTCCTCCTCCACACCCTCAACCGGCAGCTGCAGAAGCGGGGAGAAGAGACGGAGAGACGTCAACAGTGACGCCAAGAGTGACGCCAGCAACTACGATAATCACGTCACACCAAACATGACATTACATTATTTATTTCAACAGTTTAAAATCGAGAAGCTCTATGAGCTAATGGAAGAAACGTAATGCGTGTAGGTGTGTGTGTGTGTGTGGACTCACGGGTTCGGCCTCTGTAGGTGAGGAGTCTGGTGACGTCAGTAGCTGTACGTCAGTGTAGAGCTGCAGAAGTCGGAGCTGAGAGGAACACAACTGCAGCAATGACTCATCCACCGCCTCGGGGTCTGAAACACACACACACACACACACACTTTTCAACCTTCGCCCCAAAATATAAAAGCTTCTGCTTGAACACAATGTTGTCTAAAAGCTTCACCTTGCTCCTGTAAGCTGCTCAGCAAGGCCCGAGTCACGTTGGTCAGGCAGGAGACCGGAGCCGTTTTATTGGCCAGCAGGGACTCTAGTGCCTGTCAATCAAACACAAGGACCGCCCTCTTTTTCTCACGAACACATTCACCGTGTCGTTTTAAAACCAGGAGTGTGTGTTGGTGTGTACGTCGTACCTGTTTTTTAACAGCGGGATGTCTGATCTCCAGAAGCACACTCTCTGCTTCCATCTCCAGGATGACTGTCAATCAAAAGGTCAAAGATCAACGTCGACACGCTGCGTACATTTGTCTAAAAACGCGCTGATCCCTTTAAAACAAAAACCTTTAAAGCGATATAAAAACACGGTTTCTTGCATATTTCCCATAACGGAACAGGTTTGGAATCATGGGACACGGCCAGTCTTCCAGAACGTCGAGTGAACGCCGTGTAAATGCAATAGCGACGTTTTCTTTGCGTCCGTCTGGATGCATGCAGCAGAAATCGCATGCAGCGTTTATTTGACGCCATCTGAACGCGCAGTTCGGGTCACGAACCGACACGGTCAGAGCACTCCAGTGATAACCCCGCCGGACCACAACATGTGCCTCGGCGGGCGAAAATCAACGGCCATGAAATAATGACAGTGCTCACATGCATTAAAGACTGGAAAGTCCCGCATGCGGGTTTATGTGCGTTCACTGGCAGCCAACGTGGTTGCTGTTGTTAGCCTTAGCCTAGCTGTGTTCTTCTTAAGAACCTAACGGCAATCGGCGCCCCACAGCACCACCGGTGGCTGGGAGATCGTAACCAGAGGCAAGTGTTACACATGTGGACGCTCTAATTCGCTCCGACGGGCAGAAAAAACGGTCAGCGTTCAGTCCACATTCACCTGACGTCACGAACAGGAGTGGACGGGGCCTAAAGCTTACACTATTATAACAACGACATTGTTTTTATTTTAAATAGGGAATTAAAGGAACCATTCGGCCTAAAAACGCATGCCAACCGCACTTTCACGTTGGAGATCTGATCGTCATCGTCAGTTCCTACTGAAAACGTCTTTACTGTAAATGTCAACATGAATAAAAAATGTATCACCCAAGTTAGCGCTTAAGCCCTGCCGACAAACACACTCACACACACACACACACACACCGGGCCTCACCTGGGTCGAGCTCTCTGCTCCGCAGCAGTGTGTTCAGCTTCTTAAGCAGGTGCATGTCTTTAGCCCGTTCGCTCTTTTTATCACTGCGACAGACAAAAGATCAAGATTCAAGATTCTTTATTTGTCACGTGCAAATTATACAGGTACAACATGCAGTGAAGTGTATCCTGATCCGCTCTTTTAACTGTGCAATTACGCAAATTAGAAAAATAACAAAAAGAGATACAAATACAAACTTAAATAAGGAGATCAGGGAAATAAAGACAAAAAATAAATCTATATCTTATATACAATAAGGTACATAAAGTTACATAAAGTGACATATGTGCAGACGGCATGGAGTGCAATTGTAATTTAAGACTCAAGCTGAGTACAGGTGTATCTGCATGTATATAATAAATAAAAAAATGTAATGTAAATGTAAAATGTAAAACCAACACGGCTGAGTCAGACTTATGATGCAAATACTATACATACATATATATATATATTTCAATTAGTCTCGTTGTGGCCGTGTTCTGTCCCTTACCTTAACGCCAGGTGGAATGGTACGGTGATGGAACGTAGAAGTCCGGTCATGGGATCGAACAGACACACCTGCTGTGTGTGTAGATGCCAGGCCTGGCTGGTGATGCTGTTCACACCCATTAACCTGTAACCCGGATACAGCAACCTGGGAGGAAAAAGACAGACTAGAAAGTGAGGACGTGTGTGTGTGTGTGTGTGTGTGTAGAACTGCTAGGACAACTAATCAAAGATGAATCCGAAGCTCTACTCAACGTTAACTTGTTGGGTTTCACTACATGCTGTAGAACCATGCATGCAGCCAATAAAGGATCTTGAATCTCGAATCTGGTACCTGCAGTGTTTGCCGACGGTAAAAGCTCCGACTCTGGGGCCGTGCTGCGTCGCCCAAACCTCCAGGATTCCCCTGCGCGGGGCGTAAATCACCAGGAACTGGGCGTGGCGGCGGGGCGTGTTGGGTGAACTGATCACGTCCCTCTCGCTGCGAGTCTCCGACACCTGGATCCACCCAAGCTGGGCGTCTCGGTAACCTACACACACACACACACACGCAGACATTAATATATTCCAGAAATTCTAATTCAGTTCATAGACAAGGTTTGTGCTGTAAATATGCTCGAGCAGTAACCTGGGATGTTTGTTTCAAACTAAAATCAAATCAACATACAATAAAAATGATTAATATGATTATCACGGACAAGATTAGGTCAAATAAAGCTTGTGGATGAAGTCACCTTTCCACATGCGGATGGCGATGCCCCGCGCCACATCCAGCAGCGTCACCCTTCCAAAATCGTCGGTCACGCCCGCCATGGTGTTGCACGGCGACAGGCAGACCGTCTCGCCGTGGCGACGGGAATCTGGCAGTCCGAACCTGCGGCAAACCAGAAGGCAATAGGTGTTGCAACAGACAAAGTGGTCAGTAAGTGGCTGCTGAATGGTTTTGGGTGGAGGGGGCGTGATTTGGTCATGACCGTATATGGACCTACCTGACAGGAAGGGGCGTGGCCGGCTCCACTTTAGGCTTCTGTTTTTGTGCAGGATCCTCCTCGTTTTTGTTCTTCCAGCCCAACCATCCGCTGCATTACGAGTCGTTAGTTATTAGCGGCTGTTTTTTGGTCACTGACTGCTACATATTTTCATCCAATTATTACAACGTTATATACATTTTACATAATATTACTTTGAACAATTACTTTTGAGCCTCTGGAAAATCTCAAAGCTTTCTCAAAGCTTACTGTTCAACCCTTTAAAGTAAGGCTGGAAATCAACACTTCCATAACATCTGCACTGATCAATTTAAATCCATTTGGGTTAGTCTGAGCTACCGATAAATAATGTTGGAGAGCTAAAGAAAGGAAACTGGCACTAAAACACACACACACACACACACACACACACACCTGGCAGCGCTGAACAGGGCTGAGGTGAGTTTGCTGGCAACAGCAAGAGCAACGTGAGAGAGAAGAGGCTGGGACGTGCCCTGAGAGAGACAAAACACGCATTATCACCAACACAGTGCTGAACAATTTTAACATTAACATAATTTTCATGCATTACAATTAAGCTACAGTCAACAAATGTGGCACAGTATTTAAAAAGGCAAGAGAACATTACTACATGCCCTGATATTATTTTAATACGGGAAAGGTCTGTGTTGTATTTTGCATAATCAAAATATGCAGAATATTTAATGAATTACTTCAAGGTCTTAATCATCAAATATTTGGCATATCTGTGAATAAGTCCTTCAATTTTAGGCATATTTTAAAATATTGCAGAATTACACACCGTCTCGCCACGGCGTTGGGAATACAGCAGGCTGAACCTGTCATCGCTTTTATATGGGAATAATTTCATTTTGCAGTTTGCAGCAAAATCTGAAGAGATCTTTAGCTTAACAGATGAAGAGAATCTTTTGCAAGGGGCCTTCATAACATTTAAATAAAACACAAAAGCTGCCTTTAAAAGCTGACGAGATTTCCTGCAACAGTTCCCTTCCTGCAGTCACTGATGCCAAAAGATTACATTTCATTTTTGTTGTTGTGCTTGAGAATAAATCCCAGTCAGTCGACAGTCATTTGTACTTAAAGCTGGCGTGGGGAGAGAGCCGGTGTTCATCAGGTCTGTCGGTTTTTAATATACTGAAAAAGCCATCAACAACAGTTTGTGTTGGGCTGCTTTTTAACACTCCAGTTATTGCTGTTGAGGAAGGAAGAGAGGATGAAGAGGAGGAGTGCAGGAGGAATGAAGACTACCTCGACGGCGTAGTAGAATGCGATGAAGGGTCCTCCGCCCACGGTGATGTACTGACTCATGGCTGGAGGGCTGCCCTTTACTGAAGCATGGAAACCTCCCAGTACTGACGCATTCCTCATCTGGTCAAACACATTCAACGTCATGATGCCTGAGAGGAAGAGAGCGAGAGGGAGACAGAGGAGGGGGGTAGTAAGGGAGAGAAGCAGCGAGGGAGGGAGAAGCAGAGAGATGAAGGACAGAGAGTAAGGGAGACAGAGAAACGAAGATGGAGACGGAAAGAGAACGGGACACAGAGTCAGAAAGAAAGAAAGAAAGAAAGAAAGAAAGAAAATGTGATCGGAAGAGACAGAGAAAGAAAGATGGAAATGAAGATGGTGAAAGAGAGAGAGAAAGACATAAAAAGAGAGAGAGAGTGAGACAGAGAGAATGATTATACGAGAGTTAAAAGAGTCCCCTGTGAGAACATCCTCGTCCTCATTTTACTCACCCACGCTGCTGTGGTCCACGATGGCGTCCACGTCCTGCAATCCCCACTTCTTGTAGGCCAGTGGCGGAGGCTGAACGGCGTCGCTTCCTGCTGCCGCCGCTGCGAGGACGAGGAAAAACGAGAGGAAAAAGCCACGTGGGGGGATTTGCTTCAGTGGAACAACTAGCATAAGGTCTCAGTGGGCTGGGTGACGACATTGCAGCTGTAATTCCCTTTATCGGCCACAGGAGGAGCCACTATTAAGACACTATTAAGTACTAGGGCTGGGTTAAAAAAAAAATCGATTCACCGATCGATATCGATTCTCATTCGAAAAATACGATATCAATTCAAAAATTCGTGGATCGATCTTTCCCTGCGGCTATGCACTACTTCTCACGACCGCGCAAGGAGAGCTACAAAAACGTGCAGTCCATCGACATAGAGATATGCTCGACTCAAGTTATTTTATAACCAAGCAAAACTAGTATTGACACAAAGAAATCTCTGAATAAATTGATATCGAATCGAGAACTGAATCAGATCATGACCTTGCGAATCGGAATCGAATCGATTCAGGAAATCAGCAACGATACCCAGCCCTATTAAGTACCAACACTCTCTAAAAGCAGGGACACAACTACTTTAACATTAGAAAACTTAGGGAAAGACTCCAAGGGGGCGTCTCTACGGAAGCATAATGCGTTCACTTGAGAATAAATTATTCTGCTCAGTTTTTCTGAATTAACGATACAATTTTCATGTAAAAAAAAAAAAAAAAAAACACGCTGCAACGTCCTGCAGATCAGAATGGGCTTTCCGTCTTGAGGTGCCTGAGCAAAGTCGACAAACTAATAACAATGCCATCTATGTTACTTAATGCTGCAAGTATTACGCCAACATAGTCTATTCTATTAAGGTTTTTAGCTGAGTATTTTTATTTAAGCTTTAACTATATTTTTGGCTACTATTCTTTATTGTTCTGTCCTTGTGTCTTGTGAATTGTGCAGTCGTGATGTGAGCAATTCCCTCCAGGATGAATAAAGTTTCTGATTCTGAAGTATTTGCCAGTGTCTCAAACCCAAACCAAAATTAAACGGGATTAATCAAAGGTGTGACATTATTGCAGTGAAATCGAGCTCTAAAGTAGGCGAAATGAGAGCTTTTGAGTTTTTTTTATTTTTACATGAAAACTGTATCTCATTAATTCAGAAAAACAGAGCCGAATTATTATTTTTCTCAAGTGAGCGCATCACGCTTCCGTACGTCTCCATTAGGGCTGTAGCTCCCCATTTTGGCCAGAAGAGGCGCCAACCTTAAGATTTTCATTCTCGATTTTAGCCACAAGTGGTAGCACTATTAAGGATGTCATCCCCTATTTTTGCCACAAGGGACATCACCATCAAGGCTGTAATTGCCTATTTTTGGGGAGTTTGCTTAAACACATTTATATACACACCCACATTGTTCCCCACACTTGCAAACAGTGTTACATGAGGGTAAAGATCACGCTCTAAAAATAAGATTTTGCAGAAGCAGGATTTAACTTGACATGCAAATCTCTTACAGCGAGACTCTCCAACACAAACTGGGCTTTGTGTAGCGCTGCAACTTCTGCATGTCTTACAGCATTAACACTCTCTAAGAGCAGGGAGGCAACTACTAAGAGGAAACTAAGAGGAAAGAGTGTGTGTGTTTTGATGTAATATGTACCTAGACTCCTCACCGACATTTCTATTGGTTAGCGGGCAAAGGCAAACATTCGAAAATAACATTACACTCCAAATTTGGTTAAAAACATGCATCTCACAAACAAACACACACACACACACATAAACACAGACTCCTACCTCTAGCCACCTGGTTCCTGCAGGCTCGTAGGGACTGGAACAGGCTGAAGCCGTCGATGGTGACCAGGGCAGTTGGGTAGAGAATACTCAGCTCCTCGTTCTGTCACACGAGAGGGAAACGTGATCATTTATTTTAACTGAACACTGAAGAATGTTTTGCGGCTGCTGTGTTTGTGTGTCTACCTGCTCAGTGACTCCCGGATGCCGTGGGATCTCGTACGTTCGACACTTCAGTCTAAGGACTGGATCTTCATTCAGCAACTGGGCTAAGAGGAGGACTCCGTTCTACACAGACACACACACAAGTTGTATGAGAGAGTAATGAGGCAGGGGCAAGCGCACTGACCTGGAGTTAAGAGAACAGGTAAAGGTGAGGTGTACCTCTGTATAGAAGCGAACATAGCCCGAAGTAAAGCCGACCACGATACAGGTCCAGTCGGGACGGCCGGTGGAGCTCCTAACACACACACGCACGCACAGAGATACAACCGAATACACAGACACAAAGACACAGAGACACACAAACAAAGACACACACACACAGACAAAGAGACACAGGCGAGAGAGATACAACCAAACAGAGACACAAACACAGATGCAGAGACACAAAGAGACAGATACACACTGTTTTGTCATAAAGCAAAAACAGATGTGTGTGTGTGTGTGTATTAGAAGAAGTCTCACCTCTTCTGACTGGCCAGAGGGATGCAGATGACACTGCTCACACACTCACTGAGTGCAGAGAGAAAGAAAAAGAGAGAGAGAAATTCAATAACACCCAGTTCCTCATTTGTTTTTCTTTCTCTCTTATTCCCCTCATCCCTGCCTCCTCCCTTCTCTGCCCCCCACCCCTTTCCTCACCCCTCCTCGGTGCTCAGCGTCCCACTCCAGCTCACCGCCAGCGTCATCACCTCCTTCCCAGACTGATCCGTCTGCCATTTGGCTGTTAATCAACACAACGCATCGGTCAACCCTCAGTCTCTGAACACACACCTCAGCAGGTAACGTGAGTAGGAAGGTACCTGAGAGGAAGGCCGCTTTGTGCTCGCGGGCGATGACCATCAGGTCTGTGCAGGGGGAGAGGGAGAGCACACAGTCTTGCAGCCAAGTGGTGCTCTCCTGCTGCTGCTGCTGCTGCTGCTGTTGCTGTTGCTGCTGGCTCTCATCATCGGCCTGGAAAATCATCAGAGATCGAGAATTCATTTCAGCTTAGCAAGTCAGTGGTGGATGAGGAGCCACTAGCCCATGTTCAGGCCTCAGGTGAGACTTGATGAAGCACAAAGATGAAGCACAAACCGTAGTTCCGTCCGCTTTGGCATCCGAAGTCTCCCAGGCGCCCCAGTCGGAGTCGTCCCAGGTCAACTCGTTCTCTGGAAAGAGAGAGAAAGAGAGAGAGAATGAGAGAGGAATAAAGTGAGGGTGTTTGGGGGGGGGGAGAGAGAGAGAGAGAGAATGAGTGAGAGAGAACGAGAGAGAGAGAGAGAGAATGAGTGAGAGAGAAAGAGCAAGAGAGGGAGATGATGGGGAGAAAAAGGGGAGCGAGACAAAGGAATGGATATTATGTGAGGGGAGGTCGAGAGAGAAGGACAAAGAGAGAAAAAGGGGGGAGAGGGAGAGGAAATAGAGAAAAGAGAGAAGGAGGAGAGGAGAGTGAAGAGAAGGAGTAATAAGAGAGAGAAAGAAGGAAAGAGAGAAGAGAGCATGAGAGCAAAGGGAGAGAAGACAGAAGGGGAGGAGAGGGAAGAGAGAGAACAGTGAGAAACGGGGGAGACGGAGAGGGAAGAAAGAGAAGAGAGAGAGAGACAAAAAAGAAGAGAGGGAGGAGAGAAGGAGGAGGAAGAGAGAGAAGGAGGATAGTAGGAGAGGAAAGAGAAGAAAAGAGAAGGAGCGAAATGAGAGAGAAAAGAGAGAGAAAATGAGAGAGAAAAGAGAGAGAGAAGGAGAAGGAAGAGAGAGAAGATAGAAGGGAAGGAGAAGGAGAGAGATAATGAAAATTGAGATAGAGAACATGTTAGCATTTTAAAAAACAAGGTGAAAAGAGGAGAGGAAGGGGTCCAACAAGAACAAAAGGGAAGAAGGGACAGACGAGAAGAACGTGAGGTGATGCAGCAGAGAAGTCTGGACAAACAGCCGCGTTATGCGTCATGAGAGAGACGCTTTCATCACACTTCTGTCTCTCTTTCGCTCCTGCTCACCTCCATCAGACATGAGCGTATTGCGGGAGTGTGTGAACGATGAGTCATGCTGTAAAGGGCAAATGCCGAGTCACTGCAGCTAAACACCGTCCCTCCATTCCTCACCTCCCGATCGTGCTTGTCAACGTAATAGAGATGCATCAAAAGGAACGATGTGCTTATTTACCCCTTTCTGTAAAACGTCTTATAGCGTTTAAGACACTATCCACACAAATACAATGACTATTCTCTTTTTATGTTATATAATTTTGCATATAGTATGATAATAAATATTTAAGCTATAACGCACATGTGCATTAGTAACATAAACAGTCAATATAAACTGCAACAAGAAGGTTGTTATATATGATATTATACTACGATATTACCCCATTTCAGGTGTTCCGTCAAAATATGCCAACCATCGGTCAGTGCGCGTGAAGTCCCACAATCTTGCCCTATGTTGCCTCGTCTATAAATCCATGCTACCTTGGAGCTGACTTTGGTTGACAACAAGTAAAATATTTTAAATCCTTATTCATTGTGACTTTTGACCAGGAAACATCTTTACACAAATATCTCTTACAATAAGTGTGTTTTAACACCTTAAAGACTTCTCAACTATTTCTTAGCCATAACTTTGGCTAAAAAAATCTACCAGATGTACTTTTTTAAATTTTATTTCAGCATGTGATGAAGTGGTGTATTCACAAGTGCCACATTGTCAGGTAGAAAGATGGTGCCTTATATTATATTCCAGGGAGCATTATTTGATAGGCTAAGGTGAACTGTCAATTAATGCTAACCCTTAAATTTTAAATAAAGGCGTATTGTATAGTATTATACAGGGCTCTTACCCGTTTTAAGAGTTATAACCGTTTTAACGAACCCATAAGGTAGCGTTTTCCGACAGGGGAGCACAAATCGGCACAACACCGGTGGTAACGAAGCTATCATAAGGCACAAATATCAATATGAATGTTTAGCAAACACATCTGCATCAGGACAGATAAATAGCCTGCCTAGCCTACTAAAGGAGTGATTTAGCCGACTACCTATTAACTCTGAAAGGGACACTACACCCCAAAAACAGATAATGGCCTGGTGCAGTGAGAACAACCTGTCGCTGAATGTGGACAAAACAAAGGAAATGATCGTCGACTTCAGGAGAACTCGCTCCACCCACACACCACTCAGCATCCACGGTTCCACGGTTGAGACAGTAAAGAACACCAAGTTCCTGGGAGTTCACATCTCCGACGACCTCACCTGGACCACCACCACCATCTCCATCACCAAAAAGGCCCAGCAGCGTCTCCACTTCCTGAGACGGCTGAAGCGAGCCAACCTCCCCCCTCCCACCCTCACTGTGTTTTACAGAGGCACCATAGAGAGCGTCCTGACCAGCTGCATCTCCACCTGGTTCGATAACAGCACTGTTGCCAATATTCCGCTGCTGCAGGACATCTTCTACAAACGCTGCATCAGAAGGGCCTCCTGCATCGTGCTCGACCCCTCACATCCTTCACACAGACTCTTTACACTCCTCCCATCCGGTAGATGCTATCGCAGCATCAGGTCTCGATCCTCCAGGATGCGTGATAGCTTTTTCCCACAAGCCATCAAGACTTTTGAACACATTCCCAGCCATCACACTTCCCCCCACACACACACACCTGGACTGTGAAGTAACTGATTCTGTTGCACCACTACACTTTACACATCACCATCGCTATGATGCTCATGCTGCTATATGGACTGCTATATCTCCTCCTCAAATAACTGTTGTTACGACACTGCACTGCCGCCACTTATTTGCATAAACATTGTACACTGCTTGTATAAAAATGTCAATAAAATGTTGTATAAAATGTCAATTTCCACTTGTAGGTAATACTGCATCCTAACTTTCTCAATTCTACCTCTATTTCTATTTCTAGTTTCAAATTATATTTAAATCTCCATGTCTAGTTTAAAATGTATATTTTTTAATGTGTACTTTGTATTTTACTTATTTATTGTTTATTCCATGTGCCCTATTTGCGGCCACTGCCTTATTTGGTCTCTGTTCTGTTGTTCTCTGCTCTCTGCACTGAAAAAAAACCCTGGAGCCACGTCGTCTCGTCTCTCTATGTATCTGTACAGTATATAGCAGAGATGACAATAAAGTTTACTTTGATGAACGCCAACAAGAACTTGTTTGCTACTAGGAGTGGACGGTATAAACGGTATAAAAGGTATGTGATATAAATTTGGCCAACGATGGAGATTTTGATCATACCAGCATACCGCTGAAATTTCCGCTCCTCGCCCGCGAAAATGACGTAACCAAGTCGCGTCGAATGCGTGAAAACCACACCACGAGGCATTTGTTTTCGGCAAATGGAGAGAGAGTGTACGGAAGAGCAGCTCGTTAATAAGACCGGTGCAGCGTCCATAATCTGGACACGGTTTGGATTTAGGGTCTCGGATACTGAGCAGAAAAACATAATCTGCAAAATATACGCTGTTGAATATGCGAGAAGCCAAAGAATGCACCATTACTTTTCCGGCCTGGGCCCCTATGTTTCGACAAGGGAACCGCTCCGTCTGCCGCTCGCCACGCCACGTCCGATCAACGGATTTGACCAGAAACGTCCTTTTTATTTAATGGCGGAAATGATTAAAGATTCTTTATTTGCCACATGCTTAGTTCTACAGGCATAATGTGCCGAAATGAACACCTGGCTCCCTCCTGAGACACACATCATCTCATTGTAAATAAAAGTAAGAAATTTGAGAAAGTAAATAAATAAAGCTAAGAACCAAGTAAAAACATGAATGTAAAATATTTACATTTATATATTACATTTGAATGAAAGTTAAATGATAAGGACATTGGGCCACTTTCACCTTGTGCAATTCTTTACGTTTTTTTGGTCTAAAAAAAGTTAAGACACTTAAATAATACATTTTTACACGGCTGTAGAACTGAAGAAAACTCAATAAGCTAATGTTTTACACGAACAAGGAAAGAATTGTTACTTTAAAGTAACAGTTATATTGAAATTTACAGATCTAATCATATACCGCAATATATACCGTCTATCGCCTAGGGCTCATAATGTACCGCAATGTGATTTTTTTTTTGCCATGTCGCACAGCCCTAACCCTAACCCTAACCCTAACCCTAACCGCTACCAACCTTTAAAGGGTGACAGTAACCAACTAGCTAACCAGCGTGAATAAAGGGTCAGTCCACCACTGGTGCTGCCAACATGACTATGCATTAACATGCATTGTAAGGCCAGTAAACTAGCTACCTAGCTTGTTAGTGGCGTCAGTCAGTCGACTAGCTAATAACGGTTTAAAGGCACACTACCACATGCTACACATGAACATAAACACGAACTTAGGCTTGTTGTTAAGCTTTTCAAAGCAGTCTGCTAGTAAGACTACCCAAGAACACTGTTTGGGATGGGTACACCTTCTTGAAGGGAAACTCCACAGCTCATGAAAGTGGACTAATAATCTGTCAACTAGCTGCATAACTTGCTAACGGGGTCAGTTAGCAGACCATCTGAAAACGCTTATAATATACAGCACATGGAGTTTCACTCCATCCCGTAGTAGCTAATATTGACAAAACAACTGCACTGACATAAACGGAGACTTAAAAGCATGCACTTTACGTCATGAAGCAACTAAGCGTGCTAAACCAGTCAGTTAGCCGACGAGCTAACAATGTTATCAGGCGTGGCTAGCTTAAGTTTCTTTAAGGGCCAAATGACACCAATGTTGCTAATATAATAATGCTTACATCGTGAATGTCAAAGTGAGAAAGATAGCAATCTAGCAGCTATACCAACTAGACAGGGTCAGTTAACCGACTAGCTAATAACGCTAACAGGAATGACTCGAAGTGTCTTAAAGTCGCTAACGCTGCTAGGCTGTGACTAGACTATATAACTGTATGCAACTTGAAGCCATAAAAGCAGTAAACCTGCAGAGTCGTTTGCTAGAACAGTCATTTCGCCGGCTAGCCGATAATGCTATTAGGTGTATTTAAAGCGTTTTAACCTCCATAATAATGCACGAACATAAACGGAGAGGTCTAGCATGCAAGTTAAAGTTATAAACTGGCAGTTCACTCACGAGGTATAGTCCTATAAAAAACGATTACAGAAAGACACTAATGTTGCTAACATAATAACAACATGAACCATGTCAAAGTTATAAATGCAGTAAACTTGCTAGAGGGGAACAGTTAGTCGATTAGCTAATAACGCTGATAGAAAAGGCCAAGTTTCTTAGTTTCTTAATGGGACAGTCCACCCCCAAAACACTAATGTAGTTAGCTAACAATGCCTGAAGGTGAACGTGTTCTTAATTAAGACTTTATATAAAGACTTTCCTCTTTAAACCCCACTGCTTCTGTTAGCGTTAGCCGCGTTAGCCGCTAAGGAGCTGACTGCACCTTTAATGCAGATCCTCCAACTTGACCAACTTGACGTTACCTGCTTCACCCGCGTCGTTTTTGGACACCGCTTTCTGACTGGGCAGCAAAAAATCCCGGACATGCTTGAGCTCCTGGACACGACAGAATTCCAGCAAACTGCAGGACATCGTTAGCGTTTCCAGCCTAGTCCGGGTTACAGTAACCAATTAACTCCTTATCGCCGACATTTAATGACTGCCGACTTAAAGGTGTTCAAAGTGCCTACGGCGACAAACGCAGCAGCGGTGTCTTTTTTCAGTTTTGGCACCGATTTTAGTAGTAAAAAAGCAGAGGAAAACAGGATAGGTCAGCTGACAGATGCTGTCCGTAGTGTTATTTTCCTCCTCTCTGCGCCTCAGCTGTTTACGTGACACATCTTCAGACGTCGACGTTGAAACACAGGAGTTGAAACCGTTTCATACAGCGCCCTCTAGCGTCGTGGATGACACCCGCGACTCGAAATTCCAATATTCCAATATTAAACAGAGATAATATTAAATTCTGTTATAGATATTAACTAGTGTTGGAGGAACTGCTTTTTAAAAAAGCACTTTTCAAACTACCGTTTTAAAATAATAGTAAGCTACGCTACAAGCTGCAGAGAAAAAGTAATAGACAATATCAACACTATTCCATCCAGCGCTACTTAATATTTGTGCTGTAGGATTCATTAAGCAAATGAAATTGTGAAACATAATGTTAAAAAGTAATATAACTACCTGCATTTTTATCAATGCATTGTCAAATCACTCATATTCTAGTGAAGATAAATTAGCAGCATTGCTAACTGTAGGTGGCTACAAGGTGCCAAGTTACAAATGGCAGGTGAGATACCGTCTGGGCCTCCCACATTTATGTTTTCTGAACAGTTTGATTATATGGACCTATTCTGCAGGGGAAAATGGGATGGGATTTCCATTTTTGGTACGACCATTTTTTAAATTATTATTATTGTTATTTTTCAAATACGATCTCAAAGCCTCTCTTTGCAATAAAAGCAAACTCAAAGGGCGAGTTTCCCAGACAACGATTACGCCTAAATTTAGACGATCCTTGAATTTCATTGGTGAATCTCCATTACATCTGCAATTTAGTCCAAGACTAGGCTTAATCCATGTTCGGGAAACCAGCCCAAAATGTTTTAAATTAGAACTGCAATTCATCATTGTGACCACAATAGCAAGTATTGTTCACAGCTGGCAGTGACTGAAAATAAAAGTACGTTATCAATGATGGTTTGATGCTTTTCCAGCAATATTATTCTCGAGGATGGGAAATGAACAGAATGTAAACTCCACAGGATAGGATAGTTGTGTACATTTAGTACATGTGGCAGTTTCTCATAAAAAGTCAATCGACAAGATGTATGGAAGATGAATATCGGAGCGCTTTCTCAAACTGAGATTTGAATTTTCGTTTTTTTTTTGCGATTTGAGATGCATTAAGTACATAGACAGGGTAGACATCTTAACATAATTTCTGCCTGAATACAAAGCAAAGGGTATTTAGAGTGAGTCTAAAATGAGCTATATTAATTTTACAATAAATAAATAACAAGACTTTGAGGAATGCGTTTGCCGAGTAACTTTATTTAGGAATAAAACAGTTCAACACAACAAACGTTTTCTTCCATTTATTGAGTTCAAATAATTCTGAAACCCACTCGTAAAAATCTTAAGACTTTCATTTCGCCCCTCCACATATAAATTAAGAAAATAAACAACACACAAATGTAAAATACATACAGAACAATGAGTCAACAATCTTCACACACGGAAAGGAACAGACTCTCTCAACATGTAAAGAGGCTGCCATATTGTAGGCCTGATTCAGTGGGACAGGCATCTTCAGAAATAGGTTTTTAAAAAATTAAATATACTTTTTAAACCTCACTCTTGTGTACTTGCAAATTCCCACCCAGCGACAATGGGACCCTTGTTATAAGTTCAGTCAGAGGCGTCCTAAACTACGGTCCAAAAAGAATCGATTCGCCAGTTTCGGAATCAAGAGCGGACAAAGTCCTGAAATCAGCTTTGGTCACAAATAACGTCTCTAACGAGTTAACTCCACTAAAGAACCTTAGTTTATCACTAATGGTCAAATTCAGCATAGACGATCGGCTTGAAGCAAGCAATCGTGAATTTAACACGAATAAAATGTTTCTAAATCGTTGCTAAAATGAAAATGAAGGCATTTTTACTGTTAGCATTTGAGGTAAAATATTTGTAATTTAGTGGAAACTACACTATCAATACTGTATTGTTTGTTTTTATGGAACCTATTTCCTTGTATTTAATCAAAAACCAAGAACCAAGTCTAGTAGACTCACTATAACTAGAATTGACTCCTAAATGTTCCGAAACGATCAGCCCAGTCAGATTTTCTGAAAATAAAAATGAGCGCATTTAGCCTAAATGATTAAATATTCTTCATGAGTTTAAATAAAAGTGCCTGTTTAATTTGCCAGAACATAATGCGAAAAGACATTCTGAATTAATCTTCCTCATGTGCTTAAAAATCGCACACTGGTTAGCCATTAAATAGCTTAGCTTTAGAGATGCATTTGTGAAATTTGTGTGTAATTCATAGAAAATAAAACTGAACTTACAAGAGCAAAGTATAAAATTCCAACACTTTCTGCTTGTTCGATTTCTACTGGAACAATAAGGCTAACATTTGCTTTAAAAAGTAATGCAAGTGTATAGTTTTAGATTAGCACAGTGAAAACCCATAAGAATACATTACTTGTTAGCAACTGTTAGCTTGAAAATTCTAGCGACAAGACGCCACATTTTTTAATCAGGTAGAATGCTGTTTTTAAGCTAACCAAAACCAAAAGTACACTGATTAGCTCTGAAATAGCTCAGTTTAGGGATGAACTTCAGAATTTTTGTCAACCATGCTGACTTATTTTTGTCTGCATTTGGACAGCCCCGTTGTTAGAAAACCTTGTGTAGTACCTTAAAGTTGGACTGCAAATGATATGTCCCCTTCTCCCAAACGTAAGGTAAAGTTTCCCCCCATTTTTGGGTTCGTAACACTGACAACTCACAAATCCAATACATTCACCAAATATTTCTTGTGCACCAGAGGCATCCTCCTCACAACCACTTGGTTCATACTGCCCAAAAAGTGAACAATTACTGTGGAACAAATTCAACGTAAGACGAGCAGCCTTAATACAAAATGACGTTTCAACGCGGACTCAGTTGCTTTTGTGTGTGTAAAGGATTCTAAAATCTCACTTGCAAACAAAATAGAGGACAAAAGTCACTTCTCAAAATGTAATAACACACAAGAAAACCACCTCACACACGACAAGATTCTTTCTCATGTACCATTTTCATTTCTTTCTGCGCACCAGTGAGCTACGAAACACTGTAGTGTGTGTGTGAGATAACACTGAAGTTTAGTTAAGAGAGAGAAGAGTGTGTGTGTGTGTGTGTGTTGGCCCCTGGCCACCTTATTAGAAACCCTTCCAGCTTCTGCACACAACACAATGACAAAGAGGTTGCAGACTATTTTATGTTTTTCCGTACTGTATACTAGAGCTGTAAAAAGCATAATCACACTTATTCACCATAATTATTTACACCATTACATTTTTGGGTTGTTTGCTCATGCATTGTTTGAGCATTGACCACTCTGTACGGAAGCCCGTAGAGGACGTACAGTACTTATTTTTTCCTTTTCGTTTTCTCGAGATCACGACTTATTTTCTCGAGATCACGACATAACCAGTTGTTTTTTCGAGATCACGACTTACTTTTCTCGTGATCATCACATAACCAAAGTCGTTTTCTCATGATCACGACTTATTTTTCTCGAGATCACGACTTTTTTTTTTTTTTCACCTGATCTCTTCATAACCCGAATCACTCTCCCGGGATCTATGGGGCAGGTTTAATATTATCATAATGGAATAACGCATCAGGTTTCACTCTGATCATGGACTGTCCCAAGATGAAATAACTTTATGTCTGTCGGTACTAGATAATTACAATATTAGTGTTCGTCATTTGAGAAGAAGACTCAGACATCAGGTGAAAAACGACTTTGGTTATGTCGTGATCACGAGAAAATTAAGTCGTGATCTCGAGAAAACGAAAAGGGAAAAAATAAATACTGTACGTCCTCTACTGACTTCAGTAACTCTGTGATTAAGGTTTAAGTTATCAAATAAACTGGTGATGTTGCCTGTTCTTTATATTTGAGGGCAAAGTGTGCTTTCATTTAAGCTCTGAAAGCAAGTATTTGGGAAATTAAAAAATAATTTTTTTGAATGATAGATTTTGGTCTGAATTTAACAAAATGTGTGGATCTGCGCCACAAGGCAACATCACTAGTTTATTTAAAGAAAGAAATGCTGAGTCTGTCATCATAAAAAGTCACATTTTGGAATGGTGATGGTGACTGCTAATGCTTTAGATGCTGGAACACCAAATTCAGTATTTCTGGATTGGATGGTGCAACGCCAATATGTGAATGGCGTCATTAATGGGTTAGATGGTGGGACACCGTTTTGCGATTTATTGGATTAGACGGTGAGACATCAATTTCAGACTTAATTTGTTGGTTTGATGGTTCTATGCCAATTTGAGAACTTTAAGCCTTGTTTAAGGGTTAGATTAAGGTGTATCAATTTGCGAATTTCTGGATGAGTTTATTTGTACAGCTTCCTCCAGGGAAACCAGCCATGAACATGTGACAGTCGAACAACTATAATTTTAGATTTGGTATAAAATTTATTAAATATATTATAATAAAGGTTTTAAACAAAGTCATCAGTCTCGGTCTGCTAGAGCCTAGCTTTAGTCTCACTGTCGGTCTGGCAAGGCTGCTTCTTGGTCTCAGTCTCAGTGAGCCTGACCTCGGTCTCGGTCCAGGGGGGTTGTGTCACAATACTGGCCCTGAACTGTCCGGCCCGGAAGAGGATCTCGGAGTTGGGACTCGACTCCAACCCTGGTAGCTGATGTCTGAGAGGATAACAGATGGTTCAGTCACCGAAAAACGAAAAAGCGCATTCATACGGTTCCTTAGTGAGCACCGCCAACTGGGGTTCCTAATAATGTGGCCACCCACTCGGTAAGACTCTAAAAACTAAGCCGATCGACTTTGTGTGGTTTTTAAAGACACAGACACGTTACTCCTTTAAAACACAATCTGAAATGGCTTACTTTAAAACAAGAGATCAAAACTCACAACCTTGAAGTCTCCTCCCGGTTCACCCAGAGTTTAGTTGTTTTTTAAATCAGCACCACTTCGATCCCGTGTCTCAAAAAGAGAGCAGACGCTCCAAACGAAACCCAGATTAATCTAATTATTACTGATTAATTATTATTAAAAATACCACCAAACAGGCAGAGAGGGAGAGAGAGGAATAAAAAGAAAGGTTACCAGCTTGTCACGGCAAAGTTATGTACATGAATATTACGGCGGGGGGGGGCAAAAAAGCAGAAAGAAAGGGAGGGAGGTGGGGCGGTTGGGGGTCCGGTGGTCCCGCACTGCTGAAGAAGAGGTGGTGGGGGGGCGCTCACCTCTTCTTGGGCGCCTGTGTGGTGCGAGGAGGGGTGACGGGGCGACCCGAGTTGACGCCGCCGTACTGGTACTTGGCCTTCTTTTCTGACGGCTTCAGGATCTGCAGGGACGAAACAGAACGGAAGTGTGACTGTGTTTTGGGAGAGAGCGCGTTTTATGGAGGTGTAAGAACGAGACCAACCTGGAAGGAGCACATGAGGGACTCGTCTACGCTCATCATGCCCCCGGCGTTGTCGAACTCGCCGCAGTAGTTGGGGGCGGAGAAGAGCGTGACCAGCTGGCGCTTGGCGAAGAACTCGTAACCGTCCTCCACCACCTGGAGATGAAGACAGTAGACTTATTATGTGTAGACGAAGGAAGACGAAGTAACACTCCTAACCGTCTTCCTTCATAAAAAACGCAATACATTTCCAAACGCAATAAGAACGGGCCAATTCATCCAAATTTTTCATCGTGTTTACCTGATGCGCCCTGCAGATGAGGTCGAGGTCGTGCCGGTTCAGGAACTTGCTGACCACGTCGGCCCCAAAGGTGAAAGACACGCCTCGGTCGTTCTCCCCCCAGCCCTGCACGTCCTTATCGGGGTCCGACCACAACAGGTCACAGAGCAGGCCTGGAAGAGCGGGAGAACGTTTCTTTATGAGTTGCTGATTCGTCGGCTTTGGTACGAATTTCACTTACGAACCGAACCGACTGACCTGTGTCTGGGACGTCAGTGGGCCTCATGATGCGCCGGATCTGCTCCATGGACTGCAGGTCGGGGGACAAACCTGAGAAAACAAACATTTTTTAAAGATTAAATTGTTTGAATCCATAAACAAACGATTTAAGGCAATCAGTTCCTTCAAATAGATCAAGCTGAACTAACTTTAGTTAATTAATTTGCGACTAAACATTTAATGGAGTCCTTTTCTTTGGAAGCAACCTTAAATTCTCTCGTAACTTTTACCGAAGCATGGTTTTCTAACTAGGGCTGGGCGATACGACCTCATATCAATATCACAATTACCTGAACATTTTACCTCATGTTGATTAACGAATGAGTTTCATAGTCAACTGACAAGATTCATAATGTAAAGAGAGCTGGGAAAGCTGGCAAAATTTCGTCAACGAGAGGCACTGAAGGTTGGCTAACTACTCACACACACAAATCACATCACTTCTAGGGCTATGGTCCGTGTACCTTGAGTTCATTGGATTTTCGACTCTGAAATCGAAATCGGAAAACATTTTAAGACCTGATTTGGGTTTCCGATTTTAAAATAAAAATCACACATTGGATTTCAAGACCTTATTTTGGGGAGCATCTTGTGGAGAATAAAATGATTTTTAAAACAATGGCTCGATTTTCTATATTTCTATTTTTAACTTTACATTTTTACTTTTGAATGAACCGGAAATAAAATGAAAAAATAATTAATCGGAAAGAGAAATAAGCCTACTTGCATCTTATCCAAGCAAGCGATGGATGGCTATAGTTATATATATTTTAAAGGTAACAAAAGGATCACTTTAAAGGAGTCGGACATGAACGGACAAGAATGTCCAGACACTCATTTCAGATGACCCCCTCTGTACCCCTAACTGACACAACGTAGATGAAATATCTGCATATGTGTGCCTTTTTTTTGAGCATTTCCTTAATTAACTCGCCATAGGGCTCCGGAGACGCCATTTTTTTGTGATCCTCCGTCTTGGAGACTTGCGCCCCGACACACTTTTACGTCACACGATATGCGACACTCCGGGCAATTTTTGAAATGTTAATAGAAAAATAATCCGTCTTTACATTTGGGATTATTAGATATTGTATTTGTTTGTTTGAGCCTCTGTGTTAAGCAAGAAAAAACAGTAAATGACCCAAAATTCGAATATGGTGATAAAATGTACAGAAAGCGCACCCATTTCACCTCATTTTTCGTTTTCCGATTTTGGTGTCAGAGTCAAAAATCCAGTGAACGCAAGGTACACGGACCGGCTATGTTTTCTCTCTTTACTAAGAAAACCTGATTTTCTAAAGACTGTCACGTCAACACGAGCCTAGCAAAAAGGAGCCGACATCAGTATTGAGCGCTACAAAAATAGACTGATTTTGTTGACCGTGTCCCAAGTGTTCTTACCTCCATGGCAGCAGAAGATCTTCTCGTCGATGATGGCGGCGATGGGGAGGCAGTTGAAGCAGTCGGTGAAGGTTTTCCACAGCTTGATATTAAACCTGCGCTTACCTGTGGGGACACCAAGAGGTGGATGAAACCGACGCAAAAGCTCTGCACTCCAAGACTCTTTTGCATGGATGTGCCGAGTGTAACATTTACTTGAGGACTAGGACCGAGAATCGAGGAAACGCGTTTTTATTTTGTTAATCTCAGGAATCAAGTGCAAGTTGAAAATATTTACATTTGTCCAAGATAAAACAAATATGCATGTTAAGGAATAGTAGCTACTTACAATGAAAAGTAGCTAACCTACTGTTCCAGTGTGTTGCAATTTTCGGCTCGCGCAAGTTACAATGCGTACGTTCTGTCAATTTCGCCTTTTGGACTTGTACATTTTAACAAATAGCGATGTAGTGTTTTTGACAAACCATGGCACGATTTTCAGCTCACAAAAGTTCGATTCAAATGCGCAAGTTGTCAGTTTTGCCTTTCAGGGTTGCAAACCGCGAGTTGTAAATAGACAAACAGCAATGTCATGTTTAGACAAACTATCCAGCGCTTTTTGGCTTGCGTAAGTCACATTCAAACGTGCGAGTCCTGTCCATTTCGACTTTCAGGGTTGTAAACTGCAAGCTGCAAATTTTGACAAATAGCGGTGTAGCGACAAACTATGTCACGATTTTCGGCTCGCGTAAATCACTCTCAAATGCGCAAGTGCTGTTAGTTTTGTCTTTGAGTCCCAAACTGTGAGTAGTAAGTTTTGACAAATTCCAATGTAGTGTTGTTTAACAAACTATGTTGTGATTTTCGTTAAGTTCCACTCAAATGCGCAAGTCATGTCAGTTTTGCCGTTCAGGGTCGTAAATTGCGACTCATAAATTTTGACAAACAGCGATGTAGTGTTTCTAACAAACTGTCGCGATTTTTGGCTTGCTGCAATTACGCTCAAATGCGTAAGTTATGTCAGTTTTGGCTTTCTGAGTCGCAAACTACAAGACGTAAATTTTGACAAATTATGATGTTTTTAACAAAGTAATTACGCAACTTTTTGTTTGCTTAAATGACACTGAAAACGTGCCTGCCCGCTTCGCCTTTCAGGGTTGTGAACTGCAACATATTTGGAATTACACTAAACGATCCAGAATATTTTTGAGAAATAGCGATGTGGCATTTTTGACGAAGTTAGTCACAAATTTCGGCTTGCTTAAGTTACATTCAAATGTGTAAATTCTGTCCATTTCGTCTTTCAGGGTTGTAAATAGCAAGCTGTAAATTTTGACAAACATTAGTCTAGTGTTTTGACAAACTATGGTGCGATTTGTTCGACTCACGCGAGTTACACTCAAATGCGATAGTCCTGTCAGTTTCGCCTTTCGGCTAGTAGCAGCGTTGGGACTCACACTCGTCGTAGAAGCCGTAGATGCGGTTGATGGAGGCGCACTCGTGGTTGCCGCGGAGCAGGAAGAAGTTTTCGGGGTATTTGATTTTGTAGGCCAGCAGGAGGCAGATGGTCTCCAGAGACTGCTTGCCTCGGTCCACGTAGTCGCCCAAAAACAGGTAGTTAGCCTCGGGGGGGAAACCGCCATACTCAAAGAGCCTCAACAGGTCCGTGTACTGACCGTGGATATCACCTGGGCCAAGAAAGCACAAATGAAAGTCAAAAGTTTGGACACACCTTCTCGTTCAACGTTTAGTTCCTAATTTTCTTCATTGAAGGAACACATGACATTACACTGAAAAATCCAGAATGTGTTTTACATATTAGAGCCCTGAAAGTAGCCTCCTTTTGCGTTGATTTCAACTTTTATCACGCTCTTATCACTCTCTCAGTCAGATTCATGAGGTATTCACCTGGAATAGGTCTCGAATTTACAGGTTTGCCTTGACAAAGACTTCATTTGTGCATTTTCTTGCCTTACTAATGTGTGTGAGATAGGAGTGGACGGTATAAACGGTATAAAAGGTATGCGATATAAATTTGGCCAACGATAGAGATTTTGATCATACCGGCATACCGCTGAAATTTCCGCTCCTCGCCCGCGAAAATGACGTAACCAAGTCGCGTCAAATGCGCGAAAACCACACCACGAGGCATTTGTTTTTTTCGGAAAATGGAGAGAGAGTGTACGCAAGAGCAGTTCATTAATAAGACCGGTGCAACGTCCATAATCTGGACACGGTTTGGATTTAGGGTCTTGGATACTGAGCAGAAAAACGTAGTCTGCAAAATATACGCTGTTGAATATGAGAGAAGCCAAAGAATGCACCATTACTTTTCCGGCCTGGGCCTGTATGTTTCGACAAGGGAACCGCTCCGTCTGCCGCTCGCCACGCCACGTCCGATCGACGGATTTGACCAGAAACGTCCTTTTTATTTAATGGCAGAAATGATTAAAGATTCTTTATTCGCCACATGCTTAGTTCTACAGGCATAATGTGCCGAAATGAACACCTGGCTCCCTCGTGAGACACACATCATCTCATTGTAAATAAAAGTAAGAAATTTGAGAAAGTAAATAAATAAAGCTAAGAACCAAGTAAAAAACATGAATGTAAAATATTTACATTTATATATTACATTTGAATGAAAGTTAAATGATAAGGACATTGGGCCACTTTCACCTTGTGCAAGTTTTTACGTTTTTTGGCCTAAAAAAAGTTAAGACATTTAAATAATATATATTCACACGGCTGTAGAACTGAAGAAAACTCAATAAGCTAATGTTTTACACAAACAAGGAAAGAATTGTTACTTTAAAGTAACAGTTATATTGAAATTTACAGATCTAATCATATACCGCAATATATACCGTCTATCGCCTAGGGCTCATAATGTACCGCAATGTGATTTTTTTGCCATATCGCACAGCCCTAGTGTGAGAGCATCAGGGTTGGTACACAGTTCTATTCAGCCAGTAGCTCTACTCATCTTCTGTTCTACTGCTCGTTATAGCAAGAAGCACTCAACAAAGTAAAAACTTTGCATCATTACGTTAAGATAGGAAGGTCAGTCATTCCAGAAATTTTCCACACACACTCACGCAAACACACACACAGGTCATTACGTCCAGAGTCAGGTGCCTCAGGGAGCGTTCTGAGGAAGAAGGTCCAAATGTGACCTCATTAACTTCATATTTAGAACTTGCCCTACTTATCCCCCAACACACACACACTCACAATGACAAAGCACTTTTACAATACCGCCTCTCATTCTCCCCCTCTATTATTAGCCCTCACTAATATTATTCACCAATTATTAGCCAGCAATCTTAACTACGTATTACAGTACTGCATGACATGGGCTTTATAACACACATCAGACAGCCATAAATGAGGGTGATAATGTTGAGATTATTAGAGACAATAAATATCAGACATTTATGGACACTGTCCTGATGAAGCTGTGACTAATATAAATATGTGACTCTGTGCGGCAAAACCAGTCGCTTGTCGCAAATTTTCAAAATTGAGTTATTGTGTTTTCATGAAAGGGCATAAATCAAGCTTCAAAACGATACCTATATGGAATGAATCGGACGACATATGACTGAGATATCAACATTCAAAGGAGTCGGGTTTCTCCTGTCACGCCAAGTGAGAAACGGAGAAATCTGCCGTCGAAGTTGACTATCGCCGTAGCACTCACAGACGCTTGGTGCGGTCGCGGCTACGTTTGTATTTGCGCTAGCCTACGCTGCATTCACAGCCACACGGATAGCCTACCTGCGTTAGGTTAACTGAACTCGGGAGACGGAGATAGATTCCGGAGAAATATCTTCACGCTAGTCAACCAGTGGATTTACCGTAAATATTGAAGTAGAGCGGTCAAAACAGAAACTTTTAACATTCTGCTGGAATTGAATTCCTCACCTCAAGAAAGTCACGTTTTTAGGATGGAAAGGGTAAGTTTTTCAGCCAAATTTATTCCCAACAGTACAGTATAGACCTTCCACTGTTTCAAAACACTAAAAACAAAAAATCCAACATTTTACCCCACGCAACATAAACCCCTCGTTTTTCTCGGAAACCTCCGGTGCGACAAGCGACTGGTTTTGCCGTGGAGGGTCACATACTGTATTTGGAAAGAGTACCAGTGGAAAGGGTGGAGTCCTGTCCTTTTCGTGACCTTTTCCGGTCTCAACGTCTCATCATGCAGTATGGTAGCGGAATATGGAAAAATATGGATTATGGACATGAGATGATCTGCCAATTCAACTCCGTTCCACAACTGAGGGTCGAATCGGTTTCAACTTTGATCAAAAAAAAAAAAAGGGAGGAGGAAGGAGTGATCCTGCAACAAATCGCCTTCTTCACGTGGACGACTGACAGCCTGATGAAGGGATGGAGGAAGGAGGAGGAGGAAGATTAATTTCTGTTATTTCAGAGTATTTGGGTGGGGACGTGAGACCACTGTAGATCACTGGCACCGAGATTCTGGGTTTTAACGCTTCGAACTGGATCTGGTCAATGAGCTGAAAATGTTACGCTGTCAATGTTGTCTTTACAACCGAAACTGGAAGGAGTTCAAAGCGCGAAAGCGGTAATAATGAGGAGCTTGTTTCCATTCATTGAGGAGTTTTAGAAACCGGAACGAAAACATTAATTTAAAGAAATTCTGGGATGAAAAGAGATGGAAACAGGTACCGCAGATCTTGAGCGGTGCCTCCAGCTCCAGCAGGATGGGCTGGCTGAGGAAAATCTCCCTGGACTTGATGCACAGCCCTCGCACCTCGGCCTCCGTCATCTGGACGATCTTCCCTGGACGGCATCCTCGCACTGCGGCACAAGGGAAGAAAGAAGCCTCGTCATCATCGTCAACATTAATGCCTCACAAAAAAAATCTATTTCTTCTGGCTTACCGCGAAATGTTCACAGCAGTGTGCTGTGCTGTGTTCACAACGGCAAATAATCATAATCAACAAACGTTGAAACGCACTCCATTTTTACAGCAGAACTACAATGGGCTCAATAACAGCCTCCGTGATCGTTAATAATCAAAATATATTCTCACGCCGGTCCTTAGAATAAAGTGAAAGACTAAACTGTGTTCTATTTTTTTTAAAACCTGATCTTTGGCCTTGCTACATTTAGGTGAGACTAGTCTCTGGGCTTGAAGTGTCCTGATTAGAGCTGGAGAGAATAATTAGCAAAAAAGAGGGTGAGTAGAAGAGAGAGAGAGAGAGAGAGAGAGAGAGCAGAAGACACAAAGGCTTCTGGAAAGTGGAACGAAAGGATTACAAGAGGTTAGGGCAGAACAAGGTCAAACTGGTGAGAGGGAAAAAAAACCAAAGAGGGGAGAACAAATGGACGGATAAGGAGGAGAAGAGGAGAGACGAGTAAACTGAAAGAGTCGGACACAGATGGTGGAGCAGTGGGAAAGACGGCGTGATGAGGATGGAAGTGTTGGGGACAGATGGTCTGAATAACGGCCAGAAATGTCTATACTGGACACTGATCGAGAACAATATCGTTTGCACATTTTGTAAAGTAATAGATGTGAAGCAGTGCAGATGTGTGATCCGATAAAGGGTGTGGTCCCTTTCAGCCTTCGAAATGAACTCAGATCAATTATTTTTGCCTATATGTCAACACTTCAAACCAAACTGAGGCCATCTCAGGAGGTGAACTGATATTGTCACGGTTGGCTTAACCTGCGCAATATAAACACAAAGCGCTCCCCGAGCCTCGTTTATTGAAAAGTGCGCGGGAGCCACGTCCTTCTTGCATCACGATAAAGGCAGGGAAAGTTTAAAGCAAAAAACGGCTTGATTCCACCCAGAGGGATGACGAGTATACACTTTACGCAGCGTTATGAACGAGTTTCACTCCAGTATTTGTTTCCAGCGGTCAGACAGATTATTTCACACCTTCTCCAAATGACGGTGAGAGCCCTTACATAAAGATGCCGAGTTGATGTTCGACTCTTGCAGGAAACCTGCTTTAATAAACCCCAGTCTATGACTTTTAATTTTAAAGGGTTTTTGCAAAGTAATGGCTCACACTGTGTGGTCAGTCTAATCCACATGACACAAGCTCCGGTCGTTATACAATGCTGCCGTCGAGGGTTAAGCAGTTCATTCACTGAAATAAGGAAATGTAAGTTGCTCTGTATAAGAGCGTCTGCTAAATGCTGTAAACGTAAATGTATGTGGTTTCAATGATCCAGATTACTGAGAAAACTCTGTTTTTACTGCAAGACTCGAAGCGTGTATACTTCGTAGAAACTGAATCACAAAGTGATTCTAAATGTGATACCAAATGTGATACCAAGCTCATAAAGGAATAAATTAGGAACACCATCTGTACATAGTGCTGGGCGATAAAACGATAAAGATAATTATCGCAAAATAGCTTTAGCTTGATGGACAGAGCAGCCGAACCAATCATGTGGTTGCAAAAGAGTTACAGCTCACGACAGTTAAGTAAGTGAGGCTTCTCATATTCTAAAGCTGTGGGCTACAGCATGTCAGGAGAGCGAGCGAGATAAAATAGACAAAATGACGACAAGCAATACCGTTATAGAAAGACACCTCAATGGACGAGGACATTGTGGGGAAAAAGGTCCGAAGAATTCCGCAGTTTGGAAATATTTTGGCTACTTAAAGTCCGATACGAAGCAGAGTAGTGCACACTGCAAACTGTGTCGAAAGCATGTTCATACAAAGACCGGTCATACTAGAGCTGAAACCATTATTCGAATACACAAAAACACTTCGTTTAATTTATTTCACTCACTAGAGCATGCGCCGCTTGTGTTTCACACGGACGCTTATTAATGTTTTTTAGTGGCGCGATCAAGACAAGAGCCGACCCCTGCGTATGTGAAAATATTTTTGAGATGTCCCGTGCACATAAGTACATGCATAAAAACACATAAACTCTCTAGACCACCATTACTCTCTAAAACGCTTTAAAGTCACACGGCTCCGAGGGGGGTGTGGGAGACTGTGGTAAATGTAGTTCTCTTCCAGAAAAGCCAAAAGTGGCTCATTTTATAGGCCAGATTGGTTCAAAATGACCCAAAACATCAGTATTTCTTTATTTTCAATTGATTAGATTTTTTTTTTTCAATTTAATGTTATAGCATAATCAACAGGAAAGAAGAAATATAGAACATTTACTTATCAAATAAATAAACCTATATTCTGAAGGATACAAAATGCACAAAGAAGTGTTAGAATGTTAAGTCATAGAATGACTTTGATTTGACAGTGATTTGACTTATATCGTGATATATATCGATATCAGCTGATGTAAAAAAAAAAAAAAAAAAAAAAATCGAGACAGGATTTTTTCCATATCGCCCAGCCCTACTTTGAGAGATTTTTTTAACTTCAGTGATTTGTTGGGTTTAACTCGAATTCATGTTTAATTATTTTTATAAGCACTTTCCTCCCCAAACAGGCATATCTTTCTCCATGAGACATTTTTAAGAGCATTATGCACGTTTTACTTATATAATAAATGCTGTTATATCTGTTATAGAACCCAAGGCTATTAAAGGGATGCGACTTAAAAATCCTCACCGAGCTCTCAATCATTATTTGCCATGTTACAGTTTTTGTCTGAAACGCCCCTTTAACTAACGACAGACGCGATCATTGCGCTACTTCCATCTAAATGACGAGTAAATGCTAGTTAGCGAGGCCGGAAAGCGATCTCAAAACGACGCTGTTAAAAGCTGCTCACTGATTAAGACAAACGCTCAGCTATGTAAGCTTAAAAGGAGTTTCTGTGCAAAGCAGGTGGCTAAAGCGCAAAGACAAGATAAGTCGTGTTTGTAAACATTAGCCGGCTAGGCTAAGCTAATTTAGCGGCTGGGTGCGCGCTCACAGAGGAACGGTATTTAAAAAAAAAAAAAAAAAAAAGCTAATCACCCACATGTTTTTTTTAATCACTTGACATATTTATTTGGACTTCAATTTGCGTGAATACGCTAAGATAAAAACAGAGAATCTCACCTTCCAGAAGCCGAGAGATGAGACTATCCACGTTCAGGTCGCTTTCCGCCATTTTCCCCGACTGAACTTTGCGCTGCGACAGTCGCGTTCCAAATCACACTTGCCTACTAACTAGGGGACGAAAATACCACGTTGCCGGGTGACGTTTCGTACTAGCGCACTTTAGTCACAAAGCGTTTGTTTACTATGACGTCATTGAACACCCGGCTCCGTTTCGCCGCTCGGTGTCAGTTTCTCCCTCATTAATGTTTTATTTCAAACCTGTTCAACGTGGCGTCATTTGTTCACAATGGTTTGTACTCGAAATAAAAGGTTTGATGAATTTTTTATGGCGAAGGCACTGCGGGCAATTTGAAAGGGACACTTTACTAGTATTACAATGTAATTCGAAGATGTTTCCGTACATGTGTGGGACGTTTTATATGCACGTTAATGTGATGCAGCCACACATTTACCCCAGATTGGTAATTAATAAAAGTACACAAATACGTCAAATCACTATCAGGGACATGCTAAGGGATGCTGTTGCTTTGGTCGTGTAATTTCATGCATAATCCCAAGTCTGCTCAGTCAAATTTGCTACATGTATGCGACTATATTGATTTACATTGTTTAGATTTGCATATGCATTAACGAGTATACGTTGAGCCCCTCCTCCCCAAAAAAACAAAAACAAAATATACCCCCTATTAATACTGAAAATGAATGGATTTATGAGGATTTCATCTTCACAGATGATTGCCTCATGCTGGTTGAAAGTTGCCTTTTTGCCACCAATTGTTCCACCTGTCACACCGTAACGAGTGTTCTCCTGCTGCCATAGTTACGGATACTGACACAGCTAACGCCTAACTCTGAAGCCTCAAAAAGTCTGCTGTTTTTCTTCTTAAACCGACATTTTGTTGCATGTATTGACAAACCGTGAGCTTTTACGCAAATCGTGCGCTTTTACGCATCATCGTGCGCTACATCTGCTTGTAAAAATAATTACTGGAAAAGCTAGTGTTTTAAAAGTAGTCTCACTGCTGAAAAAAAAAATAGTGTAGTTAGTGAGCTTTCTGTGATTGATGAAATAGTTATTGCTGCTTATATGTTTGCTATAACAATGTAGTAATTAATAATAATTTTTTTAAATTCCATAAGAGGCTGATGAGGTGGAAAAGGTGGTGCAGCAATCATGTCTTTTATAGATATGAGAAGTAAGCAAGGGCATATTTTATCTGAATGTGAATGTCCTACATGTAAACCACATTCGTTATTTTGCCTCTTTTGTGTATTTGACGTTATTTTAACCATGTCTGATTGCCAGTATTTATTTATTTTATTTTACTTTGGTTGTGTATTAATACATATTATATGTTTTTATTATAAACTAAAGAGCTCATTTGTTGGTCATTCATTATTCTTAAGAACCCTTCTTACATCAACGTGAGCGGACAAGGCAGAGCATCTTTAGAGGTTGCGTTTCGTATTCCGCGAACCAATTGTCCCTCCTGCCACACCGTACTGAGTCTCCTCTTGCTGCCATAGTTACGGATTCAGACATAGACGCTAACGCCTAACCTCTAAGCGTCAACAACAAGCCTGCTGTTACACTTCATAAACAGACATTTAGCTGCATTTATTCAAACATCGCAACATTGCTGACGGTAAGTACCTCTCGTGAATCGAGCCAAGCCAGATAGTTTGCCAATTCGTGTAACGTTCATGTTAAACGGCTAATGCTAAGTCCGCTAAGCTAACACCTGTTTGCTAACGTTTACGCAGTTTGTTGTTTTTTAGCTTGACTGCTTCGGCATTTTCTTATATATGTGCTAGAATATACTTTTAAGTGCAGGCTTTTATTATTTGCCATTTCTACATATTATTGTTGCTGAATGTTAACGGAGGTTACTTGGAAATGGTAGCGTTTCATGCTACAAGCGACTTCTGATTAGCTACGGCCAAACTCCCGCTTTAATATAAGAGTTAGCAACACTACAGTCTACAGTGGAAAAAATAACTACATCGGTTATGTCTGTTTATAATATAATAGCAGTCAATATTATGTTGTTGTTTTCGTGTTCAGTAGGAGACTGAAAGCGTTGCACTGAAAAAAAGGAGGCACAGCAATCATGTCTTTCAGAGATATGAGAAGTAAGCAAGGGCATATTTTCATAAACGTTTTGTTGCATGCAGATCTGTAGAATAAGTTATTTTAAGAGATCAGCCTCTTTCGTCAGTTTTACCTTATTTTTTGTACTTTGCAGATTTTAGCGAGATGACGCGAGCACTTGGTTACCCTCGACTCATCTCCATGGAGAGCTTTCGAACTCCAAATTTCCCACTAGTGGCCGAGATTCTGCTCTGGCTCGTCAAGAGGTTACGCCTTTTAATCAAGCTTCTTCTGTACAAGTGCCCTAGTGAAAAACGAGGGATGCAAATTCAAGAAAACATGTCTTTTCTAATGCAGGTACGAGCCACACATGGACATCCCCGGTGACATTGACACAGAGTCGGACAGAGTGTTTTTCATCAAAGCTGTTGGCCAATTTATGGTAATATTGCACATCTGTGTTTTGTAATTGGTCTCCTTCAAAGTTTCCGATTCTGACTTTAGTCATCTTCATTTGACTCAAGCTTCATGTTAATTTTCACCTCAAGACTGAGCTGTAGGCGGTTCATAGTTTGAATTTCACGACTGGGATCAGAGAAAGTCTTGTAGTGTAAACTCCTCAAAATCTGTCAGACGAAACTTTGTTGGTTCATACAAAATTCATACAATATTAACCCAGTATCAAGTCATTTTTACGTGTGTGTGTGTTGGGGGTTCGGTACCAGGCGACAAAGGCCAACATCAAGGTGAACCTGAAGCACCTGTACCAGGCGGACGGCTCGGCGGTGAAGGAGTTGCTGAAAATCACCAGCGTCCTCTACAACGCCATGAAGAGCATCGACATCACCTCGGCCGACCAGGAGAACCTGGAGGAGAACAGCACCAAGTTCAAATTCGACCTGGAGTCCAAGGTGAGGAGCTCAAAGGTCAACGTAGCCTTATCTGACACTTCTGTAATCATAATTTGCTCTGTCATTAATGTGAATTTATTATTGTGTGTGATAACTGTCATTTTACAAACTTACATTTTTAATCAGTTTATGACCAAATTGTTTTGGCAGTTACTATAAGTTACAAAGAATATATGCAAAACACTGGGAGGAGAACATACAAGTAGGTTAATTTACCGCACACAGTAATATTTGCGAAGCCCAAAAGTATTCATAAAGTGAATTAAAGGGAATTAATTGAATTAACGTTATTTTTAATGTTATTTTAAATAATTAAATGCTACGCCAAAACTTCTTGCAACTCAATTTTTCCCTTTGTTCTTTGCCTTAGCTTTCTTGTCTTTCCTCACAATTCTTGTTTTGACCAAAGGCATTTACTCCGTCAGGAAGAATTTCACAAATACCGCTTCTTCTTGACACATTCTGATTTTTCTGCTCTAACTCAGCAATATGCCTGTTTGTTTCTTGAACCACTACCTCTGTCTCTATTTCTAAATTTTTCCAAAAATGCAACACAAACAATATTTTGTAAATCAGGTCCACAGTGTATAAGGCCGGTCCATATGGAGAAATTAAGGGGTTAATTAAGGTAATAGATAAAATCACCTCACAACAGTTTAAAGTTTGTGTGTGTATGTATGTATGGGTGTGTGTGCGTGTGCATGTGTGTGTGTAGGTAGCCGACTTAAAGGCTGCACGCCAGCTGGCCTCAGAGATCACAGCCAAAGGAGCTTCGCTGTACGACCTGCTCGGTCAGGAGGAGGAGCTGAGGGAGAGGAGGACGACGGCCATCGCTCGTCCTTTGGAGATCGCCGAGACCGAACGGACGCTCAGAGCTGCCATTAAAGACGTCATGGTAACACACACAGACACGCACACGCACACACAATCCTTAACTGTGAGGTCTGTTATGAGGTGCTGAAGTGGAGTTGATACTGATTAGTAAAAGTCTAATCACATGTCATAAAATGCCTCCTATTCGAACAGTGACTTTTCAAAACATTAACAATAAAGATAATGTGTATTTATGTATTTGCCTTAAAGCTTTTATATATAATAGTAATAATAATAATGATAATAATAATAATAATAATAATAATTTATATGAGAATGAAATGTTTTAAAAAAGTTAAATCAGTGTAATTTTAGCAACCTACCTAGAAGCTTTCATGTAATAATAATAATAATATTAATAATAATAATAATATCATAAAATGTGAGCCGACTTTTTGAGCAGTGACCGTTCAAGAAATTAACAATAAATACAATGTGCTTTTCTAAAATAATAAAATAATAAAATAAAGCTTTTATAATAATAATAATAATAATAATAATAATAATTAATAATAATAATGATGATGTTCTAAATATGTTATTATAATTTATATAATTGTTTATATATATATATGTGTGTGTGTGTGTGTATATATATATACATATATATATATACACACACACACACAGAGTATATATAATTTAGCACTTATGTAAAATATACTCCCAAGTGACACTTCTCAACAAGCTTTCATTTCTGTTCCAGATGAAAATTCATTTTATGACATTTTACGGTATCTGGGGTGTGTTGTAGGATTGAGGTAACCAGCTGTGCGTGTGTGTGTGTGTGTGTGCGCGCGCAGGAGAACGTACAAAAGACCAAGGAGCTATTGAATAACGTCTCGTCTGACGAGACAAGTCTTGAGGCCAAAATCGAAAAGAAGAAGCAGGACCTGGAGCGGAACCAGAAACGCTTACAAACGTTGCAGAGCGTCCGGTGAGTGTTCGATCAATCTGCACATCATTCTGTCACTCATTTTCCACATTAAAACCAAAGCTCACAAAACATGCAATACTCAGTTCCAACACCACCATAAAAAACAAATAAGTCATATGTGTATGGTTTTAATGTGAACAATGAATGAAGAAACGATACATGGATTTCTCTCTCTCTCTCTCTCTCTCTCTGTGTCGCACACAAACACAACCTCGCACAGGCCGGCGTTTATGGATGAGTACGACAAGATCGAGGAGGAGCTGCAGAAGCAGTATGAGACCTATGTCCAGAAGTTTCGCAACCTCAGCTTCCTGGAGCAGCAGCTGGAGGAGCATCACCGCCTGGAGCAGGAGCGCTTTGAGGTACCGCCCACTGACCACAACTCCCACAACTCTCCGCCCACTACCCATTAGCGAAACAGCTGACATCCCCCGCCCTCTGGAGATCACACTCTCCTAAAATACTGTCCAATTGTTTCAGGAAACTGAAAATTCCATAAAAATGATGCAAAACAAGCTTCAAGAGGAGGAGAGGAGACTCATGAGAAGTGGAGGTACACACATATACACACACACACACACACACAGCAACACACGCACATACTCGCTATGGAATAGTGAAAACATTCATACAAACTCATAATAATAATAATAATTATTATTATTGTTGTTATTGTTTTTATTATTATAAATATAATAAAGTGACGTTATTTTCCTGATCAGGAAAAGAGGAAGACTCGGACATCCCAGAAGATGAAGGATCGGACAGCGACACAGAGGAAGGACGACCTGCTAAACCATTTCCCACACGCCACTCTCTTATACCTGGTATGGCAGACTGGCTTTTCCCTCGCAAAATACACACACACACACACATACACATTCAATACCTGTTTACCTCACAGGTCGGGCCGGCGGGAGACTGATCGGCAACATGCAAGGAGGGGACAGTGACGAGGTGAGCAAACAGACGCACGCACAACTCCACGCACACACGCACACACACACACACTGCCGGATGACTGTCTAACACTTTGACATAATCTTTTTCCTAGATACACAAAAGCCTTACACACTTTTCCTTCTTACTCATGCAATCCCTTCCTCTTTCCTCACACTCCGGTCACTCTTTCACTCTCCGGTCATCTCACTTCTCTTTCTTCTAGCCCAGCGTAAAGGACGCGCTCCGTCCCACCGGCGCAGGCCGGAGACGGAAGAAAGGAAAGGTGTGAGTGCGTGTGAAGATAGTATGAAGTTCAGTGATAGTGACTCTGTCTATCATTTGTTCATTCGTTTTTAAAAAATCAAAGTTTGTTTCAATATATTTTTGTCCAAAACCCCAAAAGTTGCTATTTGTTTTAACTTATGCACTGATGAGATATCTGACGTTTCCAGTTCTACCTCCACGCAAAGCCTAAGCTTTCATCGGCTGTGATACACATTTTTTTATTCAATTAAAAAATGGATTGTGAGCGTGTTTTTCTTTTTACTATGTGGGTTTTTCACAGAACATTCATTGTTTTTCCAATTTGGAAGCAAATATTTAAAAAAACAAATCTTTTTCAGGAGTTTTGGTTTCAATACGAGAAAGACATGAACGAATGATACACAGATTTTTAGTGGTATTGCTTATTTGAAATGTTCATAGCAAACTAGAAGATTAGCCAAACGGTGAACAGGTACAGTATATACTGTATGTAGTGATTGTGTGTGTGTTTGTGTGTCGTCCAAATAGCTCCAGAAATGTGTGCATTCACTTCTTTAAGTCTTTATTATTCATACCGTACAAATTCTGCCTGCAGTCGGACGACAGCGAGATCGACGTGGACGAGGACGACGATGACGACGAGGAAGAGGAGGAGGAGGCCAACGAAGACCTCGACGAAGACAACGACAGTCTGGACGGTTCTGCCTTTAACCACAGCCGACCCTCCAGATCGATGCATCCTCAAATACTAGAAGAGAGCGACAACGACTTCTAAAATACACAAAATAAATACACAAAAAACTCTGGACATTCGTTGGTATTTACTTACCTTTTGTGTAGACGTGTATATATGTTTGTATATATTGTTAATTTCTTATAAAGCCAATAAAGGTACTATATTGAGATGCTACATTTGTCTGCTGTTTCATAGTCAGTATTTGGGCTGTAGGATACGCTTAAAAACGAGTAAAAAATAAGTAGTTACAGGAAGCAAAGTTTATGTTGCAGCAAGAAATACAGTTTATTCTAATTCAGTAATTTGGTGACAAGATGCAAATGTAACTTCGAAATTATAAATGTAATTGTCACAAGTCTGTCAGTTGTTCTAAATAACGTTTTGCTCTGCTATCGATCTATTAATTATTTTTAAAAAGTAACTTACTCAAAGTGCGCCACAGGTGATATCGTTGTCAACAAATTTTAGGAAAAAGTATGAACCTGTCGAGGGCTAAGAGTTCCAAAATTAAATAGATGAACACATCAATCATCAAAACATTATTAATGAAATGTGTCATGAATTATTTGAAAGGCTTAACTAAAAGATCATTCAATACTCCAATAAAAATATTTAGTTAAATGATTTGAATAAAAGCATTAATTTAATATGTCATGAGTTACAGAAAATTGGAAATATTTAATTTAAAAAAAACATTTATTATCTGAACTGCTTAATCCGAGCCGGAGTTGCGAGGGGGCAAGGCAGGGACCAACCCTGGGCAGGCGCCAACACACCGCAGGGCCCACACAATCACACTCTCACTCACCTTACGGGACCAATTTAGAGTGGCCAATTAACCTACACAGCACACAGTCCACCACAAGCACATGTGACCTCTGCATTTGACCCATCTGTAAAGGAGCAGTGGGCAGCTAACACGGGCAGTGCTTGAGGACGGTACCTTGCTCATGAGTGCCTCAGTGGTAACTTTACCTTTCCAGGATTCGAACCGGCGACCTTCTGATCGTTACACCAACAACTGCATTTTATGGTTTACTGTTTGTCATATGTCATTAACATGAAAATATGTGATAAATGTCATTTCACAAGTTCCTGTAGCTTCACCTTTAAGGTGTGGTGGGCAAAGCGAATCTAATACCGCAACAATGACAGAATTTTGGTAATTTAAAGGTACAGTGTCCCTTTTTCGTATGTTAGAGTGTGTTAGAATAATAGAAAGTGTTGGTACAATGTGTTAGTGTAACAGAATGTCAGAAAAGAGGCATGACTTTGTGTTTATTAAAACACACACAAAAGAACAAACAAAACCACTGGGCTACAGGAAGACGACAATGAAAATTACAATTAAAAACGGCACAGGAAAAACAAACACAACATAAACGTAGGAGAGCAGCCAACTTAAATAGAATTTAACGCGGAAATTTGCAAACCTTAGCTAGTGAGACAGGGAGGCCACTAGTGGCTGCTTAGAGGAACTACAGACTAAATAATGCAAAAAATTCGACATCATACATTATAATAATAATAAATAGGACTCAGTAGATGAAGATGAAGTTTGCATTAACGGCACCAAGCAGGTTTTTAAAAGCTACATTTCAATTCATTTCCAGCCTTCAGACGTTCTTATCCAGAGCAATGTTCATTTCCTGATTACACGGACTGTCTTCCTGGAGCAACTTAAGGGTTAAGGGTCTTGCTCCGCTCAGGGACCGAGCGACGCTAGCGCTGGAGGTAGGACGCCAACCCACGACCTCTTGGTCCAGAGGTGAGTGTCCTAACCACCAGACCACCAACACCGCAGTTTTACTCGCATACACATACACAAAGAGGGAGCTGAAGTTTGAAACAAATGACGAGTCCTTATAAACCAGTCCCTTTCACCACCATCGAGGTGGGCTCCTGTCTCTTCTTTTTCTGACTCCGACCCCTGCAGTAGAGAACCACCCAGGTGACCAGAGACCCAATCGCAAAGCCGGCGATTGCCAAAATGACTGCCAACCACGGGCCAACGGGATCCGGTTCCGTCACGGAGGTAGGGGGTTTGGTGGATTCGGGGGTCTGACTGTTCACACGGGTGAAGAAAAACGGATTCTCCTGGAGGGGAAATGGTAAGTTTTGAAAATAGATTCTTTTTCAAATAAACCGTCTCTGTTCAAACTAAAAGACGCTGACGATGATATGTTAAGCTACTTAGGTCGTTGATACTTAAAGCAACAAAACGCCTTAAGGCCTGTTTATGCATATGTAGATATTTTTATAAACACATACTTTTTAAACGTTTCTTTCGCTTATATGTAAACAGTTTTAGCCACCGCAAACGGATATTTTTTAAAATGCCCTCCAAAGTGAAGATTTTTCAAAGTTCTGGATCCCGTGGATCGTGTAAACAAGTAAAACGCATTTTTCTTAAAACAATGCCATGTTTACTTCTGTTGTGCATGTGCCTTAAATACGGGTGAGGAGATTCTAGTGTGTACGGAGATTTTTAAAAAACCGAATGTTTTGTAAACGCAATTCAAAAAAGAAACGTATAAATAAATACGCGTTTATAAAAATATCTCAATAAGTGTAAACAGGTCCTTAGTGAGTGAAATTTACATTTCTATATGAAGTATTGTGGATGTCAAATTGGGCTGTTTTTAGCTAGCAGTACAAAGTAACGTCAGCTAGCATGAAGTTAAAATAGTTAGCTAACTAGCCAAGCTCACATTTACCCATGCTAGCTGCTATTTGAATGATTAATAGCTAGTTTTTCGTATCAGCAAATGAAAAAGTGAAAAAGTGTAAAATACATCAACATTAAATTTTTCTAATTCAAAACTGCAGTTATAAAACAAATCTTGTTGTGTTTGTTGGGGTGTAGTTTTACCTCAGAGGGACAGTGGAGTTTGAGGCGGTCGTGGGTGAAGTTGTTATAAACCTGCTTGCTGCCTACAGGCTCAAGCTGGTATGGAATTAAAAAAATAATGATCATAATTATTAAAGAGAAGAAATAAACACGGGACATTATGGAATGCACAATAAGCAAGATAATATGTTGTTAACTAAGTGTGTTAACTAGCAATGGCCTCCATCTTTGCGCTTGATTGATTTGTTTTCTGATGTTCAGATTTTTGGTGTCGTGTGGATAATATTTTACGTGTTTGGAAAGATCTGGTTGCCCTTTATCAGGCTTCATTCAATAACCGTTCATTTGTACCATTAATTTGTTCTCAAATCCCACAGTTTTCACAAAGATTCACCAATACTTTCTTATTTAAGATTTACTCCTACATAAAAAGGAGAAATTCTACATTGTGTAATATACTATGTAAATGTCTTAACGTTGTTGAGCACAAATTTAAGGAAACGTGAGAAAATGTTGGCCAATAAGTTTTCATATTGATGATGCAGGATAACGTTAATAGTAAACAATCAAATGTCAATTTGTGACCAACTTCAGCAACAATTTTGAGTTGTTTTGCAATTACAAGTTGAAAAATATTCAAAATGCTCTCCTTTCACACAAACACAGATAAGGTCGCCAACGCCACGGCGTCAACCATGCTTTCTTCAAGACACTTTTGAACCATTTTGGGGGTTTTGGCTTTATATCTAAACATTAAGGCCTCGTCCACATGGACGTTCGAAATGAACACCCTCTGAACGCGTTTTTGCTGCGTTTTGTAGCTGCGTTCGATTGGTGCTTCACTGGCATTCGCAATAGCGTCGTTTTCCTCGCCTTCGTCGGGATTTTGACGCCAAGAAAACGTTGCATGCAGCGTTTATTTGACGCCACCCGAACGCGCAGCCGGCCGAATGCCGGTGCTGAACGCCCGTGTGGACGCTGCGATTTGCTCCAATGAGCAGAAAAACGGTCGGCGTTCAGTCGGCGTTCAGTCGGCGTTCAGTCGGCGCTCACCTGGCGCCACGAACGCCAGAAAAACGCCTGGTTCAGACGTCCGTGTGAACGAGGCCTTAAGGTGTAGTGGGCATTATAATAATTGAATTAAATTCTGAATGCAACAGTGAAAGAGTTGAAAATTTGTCAACATGTGCCAAAGTTATGGGCAAAGCCAGGCATGGTTTAATGCACAGGCTAGATATGGCTGAAGCCTAGGGGCCCCCACATGTGCCAGCCTGCCAGGGGGCCCCCGATTGGCCAGTAAAAATATCAATTCATTAAAATAAGCCTGTGGGGTGGGGCTAACAGAAAATGTAGCCTAGGTGGCCCATGTTCACCTTAATCTGCCCCGCAGAGGTCGCTTTTTTGACTTACAGTGTAGTAAAATGAGAATCAACAGAAGTACGTCATGAAGACGGCTAGATGTGATTGTCTTTGAGTAGATGTAGGTGTGTGTGTGTGTGTGTGTTTAGGCAAATTCACCATGTTGTTCCACAGAGCGATGGCCATCTCCGCATGGCCGCGTTCTCTGAAATGGAAACAGTCCACAGAGAAAAAGCTCAAGTCTGGCTTTTTGTCCTGCAGGAGAGATGTTAGATGTTAGTGTATAGGGAAGGTTTTTTTTTTATTTAAGTGAACACTGTGGTCACATGCTTTTCTGCACACACAATGACCAGATCTGACCCAAACGTTCACCGTCACCTCCAGCCCAGATGTTTATCTCACTGAAGTTTGGTTTATATTATTGACGCGTTTATACTTAAAAGGCGTCCACTCCAGTAAAGTATAAGACGTACGAGTTTGTTTCTGAATGTTTTGGAGATGGCCATAAGTCGGAGCACTGACCGTTCCCATGGGAACTACAGAGTTTTGGAAGAAGGGCTGCAGGACGAGGGCGAAGTCTTCACGGCTGTCGTATCGGCCCCCGAACACCAACCTCTCCGTCTCTGTCTGTTGAAATGACGAAAATGTGACATAAATGTCAAAATGGTATAAAAATGTTAAAAATGAGTCAGCATGTGCCAAAGTTCTTATGAGCAAAGGTACAAAGGTCCCTTTTTGTGACTATCAGTGTATAGAAGACATTTTCATCCGTGTTGGATTTTTTGTGATTATAAACAATGAATTTCACCCAAAGGTAATAAATATAAGTGTGTAAATGCAATGTGCAATGTTTCTTTGGCTTTAATTTTATATTGTTAGTTTGGTACTTCTGAGTGAGGAGAGAGTTTTTTCTTTGGTTCTGGGGAGCGGTGGCGCTCGTGAAGAATGAAGCGTGACAAAGCAAACAAAGAAGCAGGAGGAGGACGTTAAAGAACACTAACAGTGCATGGAGACAAACGGAAAGTAATAAACGGGGAGATAAATCAAAATAGCTTCAGTTAAGAGTGGTAACAAGGTGGGATAATGTTAATGTTCGTCCTTTATTCTTTAATATTAGCTTTATTCTGTTAATATTATGTTTTGTTTACCTTGATGCATTCGTGTAACATCCTATGTAATTTAATTTGTGATCCTCCACGGCAAAACCAGTCGCTTGTCGCAAAAGTTATTATGTTTTCATGAAAGGGCATAAATCAAGCTTCAAAACGATACCTATATGGAATGAATGGGACGACATATGACTGAGATATCAACATTCAAAGGAGTCGGGTTTCTCCTGTCACACCAAGTGAGAAACGGAGAAATCTGCCTTTGAAGTTGACTATCGCCGTAGCACTCACAGACGCTTGGTGCGGTCGCGGCTACGTTTGCATTTACGGTAGCCTACGCTGCATTCACAGCCACACGGATAGCCTACCTGCGTTAGGTTAACTGAACTCGGGAGACGAAGATGGATTCCGGAGAAATATCTTCACGCTAGTCAACCAGTGGATTTAGCGTAAATATTGAAGTAGAGCGGTCAAAACACAAACTTTTAACGTTCTGCTGGAATTGAATTCCTCACCTCAAGAAAGTCACATTTTTAGGATGGAAAGGGTAAGTTTATCAGCGAAATTTATTCCCAACAGTACAGTATAGACCTTCGACTGTTTCAAAACACTAAAAACTAAAAATCCAAAATTTTACCCGACGCAACATAAACGGTCGTTTTTCTCAGAAACCTCCTTTGTGACAAGCGACTGGTTTTGCCGTGGAGAGTCACATTTATTGTTTGTCCTGTTTAGCGCTTTAGCTTTAGCTCACTGGTGTCTGAACTGCTAAGAAGGAATTAAAAGGTCAGCAAAACCATCAGTACGGGCTTACTTATTTCAACTGAATGCCACAAAGTGAATACCAAAGTTCAAACAAGGAGACCTAATGAGCGCCAGCGCGTCCAATCGCATTACTCCTGGTTCTATATATAAGCAGTAAATCTGGCCTTCTTCTCTGCGATTACAACTGGTCGGTTTCGCCCGCCTCCGCCCCTCCACCACCTTCGGCTCCCCGTCCTGGTCCGAGGGAAGGCTCCTTCACCTTCCTGCCTGGTCTCCCAGCCAGATCTGCCGGCTTCAGAGACAAGTTGAACCAAGCGACAGGCTTTCTCCAAAAACTTTTCACATACACATTAAAGAAAAAATTGTTTTGTCAAATAAATAATTCTCAATCCAAACTGGATGGTCTCCTTGTTTGAAGTAAATTTCCTGATCCACCCTTCTTAAAGGAGAACTTTGGTCAATTTCAACATTTGGCTCTATGGATCGGTTTAAAAACCTGCTACAGTCGGCAGGGTGCAAACACTAGAAGGTTCATAAGTTGGTAAGGCAGCACCAATTTTTGCCATTTTTGTCACTACTGACAGCAGTCCGTGACACCGAGCCAAGTTCTCTTTTAACAATCATCCCAAAACACACCTGCAACTTTCTGTTGATCCTTTTCATCTCGTAAAGTTGATCCGAGTTCTCTTCGGCTTGTATAAAACATGGACAGAGGTTCCTGTGTCACACACACACATGCACACACACACAGTTGAATTGTGTATCTTTAACTGACCATTGATATTTTTGTAATATATACAGTATTTTTAAGGAATTCACTTACGGCTGCAAAATGACACATCCGGTTGTGTTGGACTTGATCTTGCGAAGGTCTTCGATTTGTAGGATCTCAACAAAATTCACTAAAACCCTGGGCACCTAAACACACACACACACGATTATACATAACACTCTGTTAATATTTGGTTAATATTGAGGATTTGGCAGGAAAATTAGAATAAGCAGTTTCTCGCCTCCTGGTACAAGATGTCCAAAGCATTTTGAATGTGTCCTATGTACTTTTTAGGTGAGAGGGAAACCTGAAAAGTGAAGAACAACAACAACACACACACACTTAGTTTTTCTATGTTTTAAACCCAGGGATTTGTTCTGCGAAGATTAACCAATATAATTGATGATATTGATTATCATTAATCTCCTAGAGCCAGCCTCCTCAGTCAACTGGCTACAGTGTTAGTATTGTCAAATTTATGTTAGTTTATCTGTCAGAAAACAAGGCCTCAAACAATATTACAGTTATGTCAGCTGACATATTAATGTGGCAAATCCGGCTGCTGTTCAACCTCCTTGCCACTAGAGACTCTCAAAATCAAACAGACCACAAGATTGTCAGCTTCCGGTTGGCCAACGTATTTAAAAACACAAAGTTTCAATGGGTTTCTTAAGAAGTGTTGCTACCGAGTTGCATACTGAGCTGTCTTGAAATTATTGTAATGACCAATGGTGTTTAAATGTGCCTGTTCTTTCACACTTGCCTAGCTATTGTTAGGACCGTTTAACAGATTACGAGTTTGGATTGTCTTTGAGGATCTGTGTTCTGTTCGGACACTGAAATTCATTAAAAACATTAACAAGTCTTGCCTTCCAGTGTGATTCATTGCAATTAAGCAGCTAACCCTGTTTTTTTTTTTTTTGCTTGTGTTAATGTCTTTTAACGGGGTTTGGTTATATCAGTAATGTAGTAGTACGATATATAATCAGTTAAATGCTTATGTTGGCATTAGGCATTACACTAACTGTGATAAACTATGATATATAGCCTTTAACTTGAGATAATTAATACAGTTTTCTTTCCATTTTCCTCGTGAAGACTGCTTGCACTTGATTTGCACCTCATTATGGCTACAAATACATTTGATTAAGCCATCAAAGCTAAATTTCACATTCCTGCTTCATAGGTGATTAATTAGAACATTTATTAGGGTTCCAAGCACGCAGTCACAATCATAAAGAGCAGAGCTTTATCACGGACACCTACCTCTGGGGTGTGCTACAGTAGAACATTAAAAACAGCTTTTGTGCTTAAAGTGCTTGGACCCCGCTGCTTGCTGCTTGCAGCTATATTTTGCTTTTGGGACTTATGTTAAGGCAGATTCATCGACTAACAAAAAAAATCTTCATTTGCAGCATTGCAAAGTGCTGAATTTTTCAAAACTCTGATGTTTTGATATGGTTTTATAGTACTTTCCAAGCCATATATATATATACAGTAAGCAAAAATCTTGTTCGCTTATTCCCTTGCTTACTTACCTGGTCCCTACAGTACTGGCACAGGTCATTTCCCCCTATGAACAAAGTCACCAACTTCCAGTCCTGCTCAAAGTTCACATTCTGAGAAAGAGACAAAAGAATCCATCTGCATCACCGCATTAAGAAGCAACAAAAACTCTCAAAGATAATATAGTGACAGTGAAAACATTCACTGTTTTAAATGATTAATAAAATATGCTCTAAATTTACTGAATATAAAGTAAACCATGATAAATATTACATAAAAATACATGTTTCAGCATTATTTAGCAAAACTTTATTAAATATACAGAATAAATTCACTAACCAAAAAGGTAATTGACTTGAAGTATTTAAATTAAGTTGAATAACATATAATTACATAATTTTACATGTAAGAAAATAAATGGATTTAATATGTATTACAAATGCATAGTAATGAAAGTTTGAATTCATTTAAATTCATGAATACAGATTGTTTTAATGCTTGGATTTATTAACGGTTATATGAATTAACTTATTAAACTTGAACATCTAAAATAAGCAATTTCCATCAAACTTAAATGGTGATATTCTTAATATGTAAGATGTTTTATAACTGCATATTTCTGTTTCAGTTTGGAAATTTGTTATACCATTGACAAATGTATAAAGTTTGAAAAATTGCTCCCATTTTTTTTCTCAGTGAACACATGTTAAAAACACCTCAAAAGTGATATTCAGATCTTACTGTGTTGTTTCTTAAGGCTTCTACCAGATCTCTGACCTGCTCTGGCATGTCACTGCAAAAATAAAATTGATAACGAATGATAAGATAAAATCGTACATCTGTATTTAATAACTTTGGTGCATGCGAATGTGTGTGTGAAAGTGTTTCTCACATTGCTTTGGCACCGCTCACTGCCATGTTAAAGCCGTTGGGTCGGCTGCCTCGACCTTCCGAGAAGCCAAATATATTGGGGTTGAACTTCTTCAAGATGTCTGTACGGGATAAAACATTTAGTTCAGCTGGAAATGAAATTCGATTTGTTCCAATGCTATTGAGAAAAAATACTGATGGATGAAGAGAATAATGAGGAGTGAAGTGGAACAATTTCTCACTTGGTATTGTGGTAACAGTCTCCAGGGTTTCATCTCCACCGATGCTGCGGAATAAAATGAGACAGTTTGAGAAATTGAACAAAGAAACTAATTGACAGAAGTAAACTGCTTGAATAAAAAGAGGAAAACGGGTGTAGGAAACAAGTTTGTTGGAAACGACAGAACAAGAGTGTAGGGGACAAGTAACGATAGGTCAAGGGCAAAGGGAACAAGTCATGACAGAGAACAGGTTTGTTTTAAGAAATAGAACAAGGCAGTAGGGAACAGATTTGCTGGAATCAAGAGAACAACTGTTTAGGGAACAAGTCGCGATAGCACATGGACATAGGAAACAAGGGTGTAGGGAACATATTTGCTGAAAATGAGAGAATATGTGCGTAGAGAGCGAGTCACAGTAGAAGTAGGCGTAGGGAGCAGGTCTTTTGAAAATGATAGAACAATGGTGGAGGGAGCTAGTTTGTTGGAATCAAGAAAAAGAGTGTATAGGGAACAAGTCATGATAGAACAAGGGCATAGGGAACAAGTTTGTTGGAAATTAAAGAACAAGGGGGTATGGAACAAGTCACCATAAAACAGGGAAGTAGGGAACATGTTTGTTGAAAACAATAGAACAAGGGTGTAGGGAACAAGCCATAATAGAACAGGGACATAGTGGACATGTTATTGAAAGTAATAGAACAAGGGAGGAGGGAAAAAGTTTGTTGGAAACAAGAGAACAAGGGCATAAGGAACAAGTCACCATAGAACAAGGGTGTAGGGAACAAGTTTGCTGGAAACGAGAAAACCAGGGCGTAGGGAACAAGTCACCATAGAACAAGGATGTAGGGAACAAGTTTGCTGGAAATGAGAGAACAAGGGCATAGGGAACAAGTCACCATAGAACAAGGGTGTATGGAACAAGTTTGCTGGAAACGAGAGAACAACGGCATAGGGAACAAGTCACCATAGAACAAGGGTGTAGGGAACAAGTCACCATAGAACAAGGGCGTAGGGAACAAGTCACCATAGAACAAGGGTGTAGGGAACAAGTTTGCTGGAAACGAGAAAACAAGGGCATAGGGAACAAGTCACCATAGAACAAGGGTGTAGGGAACAAGTCACCATAGAACAAGGGTGTAGGGAACAAGTTTGCTGGAAATAACAGAACAAAGGAGTAGGAAACAGGACCGGCAGGAAACCATGCATTACGATCTTTTTCACATTCTATTTAACGTTGGTCCAAAACTGGATCAAGCTCAGTGTTCAGGAATATGATGTGTGTGTGTGTGTGTGTGTGTGTGTGTGTGGTATGGGATCGAATCTCAGTCTCACCTCCAGGACACTCCTCTCTCCTCAAAAAGCAGCTGGATGATGTTTGTAGCCCTGGCACCAAACCCAGCCTAAAACCCCCACACACACACACACACACACACACACGTTAAAAGTACTGGCATATGCTAATAAACAAACTAAACTACACACACACAAACATACACACACTTACAGTGATAGAATCTCCAAGGGAAGCGACCACATTAATGTCTCCTGGCCGTAATCTATGAACTGAAATTAAACACAGTCTCTATGTCACGGCACAGAATAAACAAGCGCTCTAACAGCAGTCAAATCTGGGGAAATTACGGTCTTGTTAGTCAACGACGACACATTGAAAAGCGTAGAATTATTTACTTCAAAGATAAGTTCAGGTTCAATCTGCAGATTATGACCACGTCCTTGTGAAGGTAAAACCTCAGCGTTGAGAACTTGGACAACTGTGTCACTTAAAAACCATGAATACACATGGTTTAAAATGTGAATTTTAGATGTGAAATGTTTCTATGTTTTTATGTTACTTTTTATGATATACTTCTAGTGTGTGTTTATATTTTCATAAAACATACGTTTTCTTTACTTTAATTCATATAATCTATTTAGTTTCATTTACTGGCACAGTCACAGGAAGGAAGCCAGTTAACATTTTACTACATGTTGGACTTTTTCAACTATGTATGTAACAATTCTAGAATTTTCCAATCTGTTTGCAATGGTGAGAGATTAGAATCTCTCTCTCTCTGTCTCTCTCTTTCCAACTAAATTAAAATGAAAACAAAATTTTGGGAAGAAAACAGAAAGCACAAAAAGTTTACCTGATGTAGGGACGCTGTCTGATGGTGCCAGGTTTGTGCATGTAAAGTCACTGCCCCAGTTCTATAGAAGTAAAACAGAGACTTATACTGAAAAAACAATTTCTGACAGAATTGGGGAAAAATCGGGTACCAAAAACCAAAAAACCAAGACTAAGATTAAGACTAAATCTATAATAAGGCTGGGAGAAAGTGAGAACTCACAGAAGTGGGTGAAAGGTTTTCTTCAAAAAAAGCTGAATAATTTCCATTTATGAAGTTATTCGCAAAACAATGGTAATCCAGTAAATACTTTACTTAAGTTTGGTTTGAAAAACGTTCTCGATACCATTTTATAGTATAAGAAAGAAAGCTTTTATAACTGTAAATAGATTTTCAAATCATGTCTGTAAGTGAAAACTTGATACCACTTTAGCAAATGTTCAAGATACAGAACAAAAATGGGATTCAAAAAGGAATCCTACACCTCATTCACCAACCGTTCTTAAGAAGAAATTTGTTCTTAAAACCAATTTTTGCAAATTTTTGAAAATCCGGACGTCCGTCAACGCAGATCCTCCAGGATTTCGCGATGTTACGATCGCAACTAGTAACACAAATTCAGCCAATCCCCGCAGATTCATTACTAATGTACAATTTTGACCAATAACTGCAACTTCTTCCATATTTTTGACCAGTCATTGTCCTTTCCAGCAAATCAGCAAACCACGTTTAGATGAAGCAGGAAATGTGTGTGATAAAAATGACTAAATGATTAATATATATATTTTAATTTATTAATCATTTTAATTAATTGCTAAAGAATCACTATTATTTTTCTGCAACTTTGACTTAAAAACGCCTTTAAAAAGGCCTGCAAAATCCTGGAGGGACTACCAATGTTTTACTGGAGATTTGTTATGTAAGAAGGGAATCGACGAACGCGAATAAAGCTCTTACACAAATTTTATTGCAATACTTACATATTGGGGCGTCTTCAGTTCTACTGTTGTATAATGTTACGCTACATATGGTCCTCAAGTTACGATGGTTCAATTTATGATTTTTTAAACAGACAATGACAACAGCGGTACAAGAAAACTGTAAAATATTTTATGTTTCGCGTGGCAGATAAACATAGCAAAGTATGTGGTACAACACACTGGGACGCTGCCGGGACATGTGCATCTCCGGTTTCCGTCTCCCTCGCCCGCGATTGAGTTCAGTTTTCTGTGTTAGAGCGGGTATTTTTTTCCTGTGTTTTTGGTGTTCATCGGAACACATGAGGCCCAACACTCAGACTAAGACCTAAATCTAAAGCAGCTTCCAAAATTAACACCGGGACAAAAGTGAGAACTCACACGACTGAGAAGAAGTTCTGCGTTGGGCGACTCAGGACTGTTTGGTTGGAACGGCCAGTTGAGATGGGTGTACAGGTACGGCCTCTCCTGCGAAAGAAGTGAATCAAACAAGTTCTATGTTTACGACTCTGAATATGTCAAATCAAAAATGGCGTACACTTCCATTTGCAGATTCTTCTTGCATGAGAACGTCTTAATGCTGCGCCCCAAAACCCATTTCGATAAGAGATTGAAGACTTTGCTCACCTTCGACGGACACAAAAGCCCTTCCTCCGCCTCAAACTCCGACCTCGTTGGCTGAAGCTAAGACAAGCACAAGCGCGGCGTTAGAAACGCTTCCGATATCTCAGATTGCACCAAACAATGACATTCTCATCCAGGATACGGTCAATGACCTCTAAGATAAGTTTATCTGTGGCCTCTGGTCAAGTGAGAAATTAATTGCCCAGGCAGTAAAAATCATCATCCTTGCATGTCGTATCTAATCATTCGTCTATCTGAGATCGTTAACTGTCTGATCAGACCGGAGATTATCGGGTTAGAGTTTTACGGCTTGTTTTGTCATATTCATGCATGAGATCTTCACCAACCGATTTCTCAAATTTTGCCTAAATGACGCTGGGAAAAGTGAGTTTTAGTGCACAGTTTACCAGTTTTGTCCACAGCTGGTGGACCGAGTCGGACGTTGCTTTTTCTGGCTGTGGGAAAGAAAAAAATAAAAATAAATAAACCTACAAAGCAGCATGCACTTTCCCCCACATTCTCATCCCACTGTTTAATTGCTTGGAGTTTGACCGCCTCCCTCTAGACTGCTTTCACACTAAACTGTATGAACATCAATATGCAGAAAAGCTGAATAACTTATAATCTTGAGCCGTTAAATCCTTATCACCATCTTTTGTCAAGTTTCTTAAAATACGATAAGCCAGAAAATGCACATTGGCATAATGTTGACAAAAACTCGTCCACTGTTTGCAATTAAATTTGCAACAAAGTGGTAACTATATTGTCTAAATGTATACGTATTGAAATCACTATTGCACAGAACAAGGATTTTATATTAACGACTGTCTTAATGCCATATTTATAGAATAAAAGCCCCCAAAACACACAATTGTAGACTACGGAAGAGACCCAACAAACAAAAACTGGGAAAAAAATGGTATAATTCGTTTTTTAATTAAATCTATAACCCCTACAAATATGTGAAAATGTTTCCATATTTGTTTCCAAAACTAAAAACTAAACAAATCCTTTTCCTATTTTGGACTCAAATGAAAAGTGGAAAAAGTCAAAAACATGCACTTTTCCATTTTTCATGAGACCAAATAACCAAAAACTGGGAAAATTAGGGTTCGACAAAACCCTTTTAGCTTTATGATCACATTTTCTCTCTTTACGACAACCGCATCTGTTAAGAATCGACTGGAGCTGTTGGTAGCGCAACAGTTGGGGTGTTTGCTCTGTGATCGCTGGTTCAAATCCCAGACTGGTAAACGTATCAGTGAGTGACTTATGAGCAAGGTACCGTCCCCAAACGCTGCTGCCCATGTTAGCTGCCCACTGCTCCTTCACGGAGGGGTCAAATGCATTTGAGAGGTCACATTTGATCGATGATGTGCGTTCACAATGACAATCACTTACTTTCACTTTAAGAAAACTTTAAATATTTCAATCATCATCTTTACTACACATCATTACCATATTATGTACCGAGCACTAGACAGTCCCTCCAGGAGTTTTTTTTAGATGCGGTCTTGTTGCGGTCTTAAACGACTGACCTTGCGGCAGCTTTTCAAAAAAAAAAAAAAGTTGGTCCCTGCCTCGCACCCGTAGTTCCTGGGATAGGCTCCGATCCTATGACCATCCACTGTGACCCTGATAGGAATTAAGCGGTTCGGATAATGACTGACTGACAAAACCACTATTATTTGTGTCAAACTTTAACCATTTAGTTATTTTTGAAGGTAAATCTAAGGCATTTTTATCACACGTTTCCTGCGTCTTCCAACGTAACAAGGAAGTGAGTTTGCTGACGTATGGCTCAACGCTTTGCAGGAAACGAAGACGATTGGTCAAGAATTTGCGGAAAAGTTGCGGTAATTGGATAAAATTGCAAAGTTGTGATGAATTTGCGGGGATTGGCTGAATTTGCGTTAATAGTTGCGATCGCAACACTGCTAACGCCCCGGAGGGTCCGATTAGGGACCAGTGATTGGCCAATTTGTTGACAACTGGGACTAACAAGCCAAATAGAAACTCTTAAGTGAGTGTGTGAATATTTGTCATTGTGAACACGGCACAGGACAGCACCACGGCGAAATGTGACCTCTGCATTTCACCCATCCGTGTAGGAGCAGTGGGCACCTCTATCGGGGAGCAGTGCTTGGGCACGGTACCTTGCTCATGAGTACCTCAGTAGTACCTTTACAAACTGCCCCCAAACTTGACTCCTAACCTTGTGAGATTTCTTTATGACTTAATTCCACGTCTCTTATCTGTCAGATATGGAACGGAGGTGATTGCGGTGTACTTACTAAATCACTCAAAGCATCCAGGTGTGTTGGGGTCGACTGCAGCACGACGGTAAAATCGCCTCGAGTGTTCCACCATTGACGCTTCTGCAGTAGAGCGCTTAGTGACTCCTAAACACACACACACACACACACACTTTATGGAGCCAAGAAAGCTCAATTGTGTAAAGTACGATGAGACAAACACCCAACACACAGAAAAGTTACCTGTAGGACAGTCATCAATGTGGTCCTTTCCAGTTTGGGCCAAGTCTGTGTGTCTTCATTACTGCACTTACATGCACTGAAAGTGTGGACACACACACACACACACACACACCAAATAAATGTGATTCATTTCTCACATTCAAAAGTCTTAACTGTTCTTTAAGAGACTCCAAACTCACCTGTGGCCTTTTCCTCCCCAAACTACAACATGAACCAGACTGTGATCCAGCTACAAAAAGGGGAGCATGGTTACTGACAGATTAACATAAAGCCACTCGTTCACAGTCTGTATCATAACGTGCCGAACAATACATTAACTTATTCATTTTCTCACACAAGCACGCTCACATTCTCCGCTAGGGGGACAATTCAGAGTAACCAATCAACCTATAGTGCACGCTTTTGGACTGTTGGCGGAAAACGGAGCACCCGGAGAAAACCAACGCGAACACACGGAAAGACTCCACGACCGTCCCAAGGAACCTCAGGCATATATAAATATATAGGCATCAGCGCTATAATAACAATATTTATTATATTTTTCATATAAAGTGACAAGCTTGTGTCCACAAACACCCTCCCCCTACTCACTTCCACTCGATTTATGCAGTCAGGCTATAAGAAAAGCGAGTGGAAGTGAGTAGGGGGAGAGCGAAGTCACTAGTTTAGGAAAGTCAGAGGGAAACGCAGCACAAATCCAATGTGAGAATGTTGAGGTAGAATGAAATCCGGCGGCACGGTGGCGCAGTGGTTAGAGCTGCCGCCTCACAGCGAGAAGGACCTGGGTTCGAACCCCAGGGACGGCTATAGGGCCTTTCTGTGTGGAGTTTGCGTAGCTTTCCTCCGGGTGCTCCGGTTTCCTCCCACAGTCCAAAGGCATGCAATATAGGTTAATTGATGACTCTAATTTGGTCCTTAGGGTGTGAGTGCATGTGCCCTGCTGTGTGTTGCTGCCCAGGGCTGGTCCCCGCCTTGCGCCCGAAAGTTGCCAGGATAGGCTCCGGTCTACCTGTGACCCCAGTTGGGATTACAGTGGTTCGGAAAATGAATGGACGATTTTCGAATCCTAGCCAGACGCATGTTTTAGGTCTTGATTTCCGGGATAAAGAGGATTTTATATGTACCTGTGAGTGAAGTTTATCTAGAGCTGCCTCCACTCTCTGCACTGCTGAGCCCACAGCTGCACTGGCCTGAAGAAAAAGAGAAGGATTAATGCGCTTTATAACACTGCGTACGCTTCATTCTTGAGGAGGATGTGATCTGGGATCGACTCTCTGACCTGGCCTGAGCAGACACAAAGCTCCTCCACAGGGACGAAGAGAAGCAGCAGCTTCCACTAGAGGGAGA